>VWZV01016899.1:77538-205768 GCA_013397155.1 Irena cyanogastra | reverse complement strand
AAAACAACAACAAAAAAAAACCCACCCCAAAATAAAAACCAAAATCCACACATCCCCAAACAAACCAAAAAACTGACACACAAAAAAGCAACCTAAAACACCTCAAAATCCATCAGTCCACCAGAATTTTTTGTGTGGTCATATTCCATCAATTACAAAGTAATGTTGTTCACTAACTGATTACCCATGAAAGGATGTAAAGCAGAAATGTCACAGGTGTAAGCATTATTCAATGCTCACTATCTCAGATGAACACTGGTATGAAGGCAAGAGTGAAAACTTTCATGCTTGCCTGAAAGCACATTCTTTATGTTCAGTTTGTCAATTCAGTGGTTCTCCACCTTGCTTTTTACTTTTATGGAATTCAATGAGTAGCTGTGTAAGACATGAATAACTGCTCTTTTCCATTGAATCTACAACCTCTGAATTCCAAGCATGTTAGCTTACTTTTGTGTTTTTGTGAAGATATTAATTCCTTGGAAATAATTAAGATTTAAAAAGAGAAAAATTAAAATAATGGATAATATTAAATAGGAATTGCCCTGCATTTTTAATGTAACATGTGAAATGACCTACTCTTTGTCTGAATCATGGGTGCTTATAAAAGGATATGATTTTTTAAAATACTTACATTGTTATCTTTTAATGTTTTTGCTAGTGCTGAAGTATTTTCAAAAGGGCCTGTTACTGTGTTTTAAATGATTCTAGGAGACTTAATTAACGCTGAGACAAAGAACTAAAGAAAAAGGATTCTATGCACCCAAATTTTTAGGGGAAAAACCCAAAAGTGTGGTTTTTTCTGTCCATACTAAGATCCATTGTTATCTAGCATATTTTAGATGCTAGAGATGCTGCCAGCAGTGTAGCACAAGTAACAGGGAGCCCATTTCTTTTCAGCTGGTGAAACGAATTACACAAACTCACTCTCTGCAGCACCCACTTCTGTAAGGAGGCATAACTGAGCTGGCCAATTCATGTCCCTACATCTAAAAAATTGACTATAATTTAATGCAGTCATTTGATAACCATGGTCCTGGGGCCAGCAGTGATCAACAAAATGCTGACATGTATGCTCAGCTAAGAAGAGAGCCACCTAAGTTTGTTGTGATTTTGCATGTGAAACAAGGCATAAAGCATATTTGAGATAATTTGTCTTCTGATAGGCTTTATTTTAATCTCCAAGAGATTTTCCTAAACCCTGAAGTGTAAGATTTAATAGCTGTTCCTCGATCATGCTGTAATGCAATCATGCATTAATAAGCAATTCTGCTTCTTGAATCCTGCTATACATGTGAATCTACACCTCTTTCTGAATATTGCTAGAGACAGCATCAACAGCAGTCTGAACATCCTTCCATGGCTGTATTGTAGCTCAGAAAGAATGGAAGAGCCTTTGGATAGCTAAAGCAAAAGTGAGTGATGCCAGGGAGAATTAAACAGCCCCGTTTGTCTCACTCTGTTTTAATTTTTCTGAAGACAGAGAATATTTATAGAGATCAAAAATGCAGATAATTTTTTTTTAAAAGTTTGTTCATCTTACATGTTTCCAATGGAGAATTCAATAAATATTTCAGTAATGGGAACTGCAGTATTTATGTTGTTTAGGTTCCCTGCAACTATGAAGTTTTGTGACTAAGACGCTACGATGTGCCTATGGAAGAAAAAGCTCCAGTCCTCTTGCCTCACACAAAAGAGAATTACAATAGATCTGAGTCATCTTCTTCACCTGGTATTTTCTTAATTCCAGATTAAAATGAAGTAGTTTTAAAATTATAAACAGCCAAGGCAGAAATGAAACCAACATCACATTAAACTTACAGCAAAAAGTTGCATTACATTACTTATGACCAACTACGTATACAACACATTAACTAAAAATAGAAAGATATTACACATTATTCCTTGCCACTGTTTCTCAATTTCCCTTTCTTTTTATTCAAGATCTGTCTTTTTGTGTACTTGATATTGGTTGTCCCTTTATAATAAAATTGGTCCAAGTTCTGCTAAAGGGAGGGAAATTTTAAACAGCAGCAGCAAAACTCAAAGGATTTACCTTAAATGCCTTGTATCGCTCATCATTTAACACTTCTTTAACTCTCGAACTCTCTCCTTCTTCAATAATCTCCTAAACAAAGAAAAATACTACTTATTTTAAAAAAATTTAAAATCAATTGTAAGATCTTACTACAATTACAAGATTTAATGAAATAATCTAAAATCAAGTTTTATCAATCTTTATTAATCATTAAAGAGAACCTCTAGCAAGCATATTGTTTTATTCCCTTAGGATCAAATTCTGCAACCCTTTTAAAGAAAGAAAATTACTGAAGGATGAAGGAGAAACTGGAACCACAGAATAAATTTCACAGTCTTTACTTACTCATAAATTTACTCAAGGATGAAGTAGAAACTGGGACTATGGAATATATTTCACAGCACTTATTTACTCATAAAGTCACAGTCAGAAAGCAGTTATTTCTCATAAGCTATCAATGACTTGTCCTGAAAATTAGATTTCATTATTTGGTTGAGTTTTCTACTCTCAAAAGTAAGACCATTATAATAACAAATATGTTTTTCTGGAGTGTACAATTCTTTTAGTCTTTCTGATAAAAATTAAATACAGAACTAACAAAGCAAACCACCAATATAATCCCAACAAACCATCCTGTTTTCTGTGGGATGATGATTGCAGTCCCAGCCCCCCACACAGAAGGTACCAAAAGCCCATCAGAGGCTGCATTCTTAACTGGTGGAATGGGGCAAACGAGGAGCCAGAGCAAAGCACAACACCCAGCAATGCCCCCTCCAAACAGCTGAGAGCCCTGATCATCTGCCTGCTGGAATAGCAGCACTCAGAGATGTGGGTCCTGAGAAGGCTATGAACTAAAGAAAAATGCAGGGAACACTCCAGGTTCCAGTAAGCATGCAGAGTTCATCCACCACCTGGATAAAAGGCTCTGCTATAACTATATATAACTTGCTATAACGTGGCAAGGTAAGATTTAATGTTAAAGTACTAAAATATTTACCACTTCCACAAAAAATAGTGTTTCTGATAAAGCATTCAGGTGAGTAATGTGATGTTGCCAAGGGCAGAAGTCACACGAACAAAACTATTAACAGTTAACCTGTTGGATCCAAATCAGAGTGAATCCTAGAAATTACATGCAAAGCTGACACTGCTTTATTTATTCCCTTGCATTTATTTACTTGTTACCCTCATTGCTAGGAGAGGGGGTTCCATGACAGAGCCTTGTGTTACCACAAAAGGTTTCCAAAAATCATTTCATGCTTAGAGACATAGATAACACATTGTTATTACAGGAAATGCAGAAGGTTGTGCCCATACAGTGCTCCTCTCCTTGACCTGTGAATGTTTATCTGTAAAAGAATCAATTGGCAGATAATTCAGAAGTACATTACCTCGATGATATCTCTGACTTGGTCTCCCACACAGGGCAATCCTTGTATATCTTTCATTCTGGTTACTGAAAATGGAAGAGACTTCAGCAAAGAAGCTGCCCTTAAAAATTCCAGGCAGAATATTTCATTTTCTTTGAACTCATAATTTTCAGCCATTATCTCAAAGGCGTCCTGGGACAGGGGGAGATTGAGGAAAAAAAAATGTTAAAGTTTAATAAAAGCTTAAAATATTCAGTATGCTCCTTAGAAAGGTTACTTTGTATGCTAATTCAATAATTACTTCTATACACTAAGTGAAAAGATAGAGTTCATTAAAAAAAAAGCAGACCAATTTTCTAGCAACTTGAAGTTTTCCAGGTATCATAAAAATGGTATTTTAGAGCCAAGCTTGAAAACCATTTTGTGAGATTTGCCTTCTGTATTCTGTGCGGATCTTATAAATCAGTGTCAAATAGAGTCATAATTTTTAGAATTATGCCCAACCATAAGTAATTCAGCAGATCAGCATGTAACATCTGCATTTTCAGACACAACCAAATGGGAATCTGAGGCAGTACTGGAGACCACCTTCATCTTTTTGAACATGTGGCCATGCATCTACTTGGTAATTTAGGGAACAAATTCTCCTTTTCCTCATTTTTCAGATGCATAACCTTGCAAATAGAAACACATTTTCTTTATGGCTCTTTAGCTATCCATGGTTTGGTTTATTTAACATTGCACTCAAAAATACCTGAAGAATGTCTGTATAGTTGGTTTTTTCTAAACCTTCCCAGAATATATAAAAATATATATATTAATAGCAGCAAATTTTAGAAATGAAATGCAAACAACAGACCACACAGTGATGTAGAGGAATTTTGTTGCTGCTTGCCACTGTAGAATATCAGCTTTTGAGAGAAAACCAATGCTGCAAAATAATTTTGTGAGCAACCTAAGAATTTATAAAGGTTTTTGGTTGATTAGTTAGAAAAGCAAGTTCTGAGTGAAATCTCGCACGAACCTCAAAAAATTTCAAGAATTTAAAATTATTCTGATTTCTTCAGAAATGCTTAAGAGTGGACCACTACTAGAAGAGAGTTCCACTGTTCAGAATATTTACCTAGAACCCAGAGAAGCGGCTATCAGTGTGCATCTGCCTGCAATTACCACTGCCCAGAGCTGTAGGCCAAGTGCTTGTTCAGAAATGTTTCTGGAATAAATATGACTAAAATCAAGAGACAGCAAATGGCTTATCAGAGCAAAGACTGCAGTGGAAAGCAGGAAGGAAAAATATTACGTGTCCTTTTTCTGTCCTCACTGTTCAAGTTTAGTCTCAAATTTAATTTCATTTGTAATGAATATACAGTTTATATAGTTTAAAGAAAAATAATTTTAGATTTTCCGTTGTGTGCCTTATAGTGGAAGATAAAGGCCAGTAAAAACCAGTAGGTCTAAAAGGCTAGAGGCTACACGTGCAATATCTCCAGGTGAATCTGTCCCAAGCCCACTAACTGACATGACAGCAAATCCAGTGGAGTCAGCTTTTTATTACATCTATGGAATAGAAAACAGCATCTATCACCCTACATGGAATGAAAAACAGCCTCATTTGAACAGCAAAGAGATTTTACTTGCACTACCATCATTTAGGTCACTAAAATATCAACTCCTTAAAATTAAACACACCTTTCACAATGAATGTAGATTATTTACACATTACATTTCACTGTTGGGTCAGTTCTATAAAAGTAGACCCTCTGACATAGTAAGTTGTTTATATAATAAACATTATAGTCTCATGGAAACAAAATGGAGGTTTTACTCTAAATCTTCACGAAAACATTGTCTTTGTTACCCTACAATTTGCAAAACATTCCTCTTGATAAAACAAAAATATGAGATCTCAAAATTTTTTTATCATTTTTTATTATTGTTTATATTATTTTATCTCAGTATTTCCTTAGAAGGAAATAGGTACCACAGCTGAACAAAACCACTTCATTTCCTTTTTTTTTTATTTTTCTCCACTAATATGTTAAATTGTATAAAAATAGGGCTTGCTACAATTTGCTTTTTTCTATACCACCAGTATAACTTCACTCCTTGGTCTCCCTTAGAATCAGCCACCTGTTGTCTGTCTCACTCTGAGAATCCTTCCTTTAGATGCATATTTATTTACCTATTTACCAGATAACCTCATCAGTAAGGGCTGTGAAATTCCATTTTCATAACATTTCATGAAAGAGCTCATGAGAAGGACACCTGTTTAGCAACATGCCTTATCTGGAAGCTTCAACTATCATTCACATTTAACTAGCCCTTGGGTATAAGGAATCAAAAAGAGGAGTGAGAATGCTCTTTTGGGAAAACAGACAAAAAAAAAAAAAAGGCAAAACACACAAAAAAAACCCCCAAACAAAACAAGTAAAACACCACCAATCTATTAGAAAAAATAAAGCCTTAGCTTCCTAACATCTGTCTCTAAATCTCTTGCAGTAGCTAATTGTTGTATCTATTCAACTGCCTTTTTTCCCCCCCCACATTTAAGATCTTTATTTAGTTGACAGATTATGCTGTAAGCAATTACACACTTTTTGGTAAGACAGGCACATTACAGTTTCCATTTAGAAAGAGAACTAATGCAGGAAAATGTGAAACTACCAGTCTGAGGTCATGAGCAGCATGGATTCATCCCAGTTTGCATATGGAAGAAAAGACACAGCACAGACAGTACTGCAAAGCAAACGGGGAAATATATTTTACAATTGGGATAACAGGACTCAGATGTTTCCTCTGCTGTGGGGTTTTCTGGATATTCTCCCAAGTTCTTACACTTCTTATTGTTTATCAGCTTCAAAGAATCTTTCTTACTATGGAATAGAATATGCTAATTGTTGCTTCAAGTGAGATTTACGGTTCGCCTCACAAAATTAAGATTACTTTTTATTTCTTTTTCTTTCTTTATAATTTGTACACATAAGTACTCAAGAAAGCAGTGTTTGGCAAGAAATTTCTTACTTCAGTTAATACTAAAAGCCCTAATCAGGGGCAGAGCTAAAAAGATACAATTGCTACATTCCTGTTTAAATAGTCTATACTGACAAACATAGCCAGAAAAGTGGTTCCCAAAAGCAGCTGCTCAGCAGCATGAATTAATAATGGCAGAGACTGGCAAAGCCATCTTCTTGATTAGAGTGCTCAAAAAGTCCTGGGATGTTTTTTCTCACTCCCGAAAGGCAGCCTCTCACATGCACATCTGAAGTGTTCTACACTGAATAATCAGCCACTGTGATAATTGTGTCTGCATGCTCCAGCACCAGCCCTTCTGCAGAGAGCTGTCACTCCCTTCCCACTGGCAGGAGGGCAGCTCTCAGAAAAGCTGTGTCACCATCACTACTGAAAAACACAATCACATGAAGCATTTCACTCAGAGGCTGTTGATAGTCAATGAGAAAATATAATCAAAGCATTTTTATGATCCTAGTTTACATTTTTCAGTGTTTTCCTGCCTTTGTGAAGCTCATTAAATTGTTTAAAATAAACAATTAAAGAGTATTGAATATTCATTATTCTCTGTGCAAAAAAACCACATGGCCTGCCAATGCTGCAACTAATTACAGATCTGTCCTTTAACATAAAATTACTTTTAACATTCTTTTTGATAAAACATTTATTTAAAAAAAAAAACAGCAACTAGACTTGCTGTCTATTAAATAGTATAGTTCATAGTGAGTAATAATCTAGAGGGGAAAAGCATATAAAACTCTAACATTATTTCATAAAAATCTACAATCTAATAGATCTCTGGTGAAGTCAACTTTGGGTGGTATAAAAAGGAAATTTATTGACCATTTATTCCAAACTATTATATGTCTTATATGAAGCACATCACCTTCACTTTATCAATCAGATGAATATTCAGATTACCTGTTTAAAAAGTAACAGTTTAAAAGGAAACTAAATTCCCAGAGATTTCCAGCACATGGGAATTTCATTATCTTCAGAGTACTCTGCAGGGTCTGCTCTAATTAAATATTGAACAGAGCTGGGCCACATTTCAGTTATTGAAAATTTTACTTCCATCTCTGAAATTGCAGAATTTGTTGGTGAGACTTGCACTATGAAAAAATTTGGGCTTTAAATGCACTTTCAGATTCCAGTTGGTCAGATCCAAAAGAGCACTATGATTTTGCTGATCTGTGTTAAAAATAAGAAAGGTGACAGATGTAGAGAGGAATTCTGACTCCCATTTAATATCTGGTATTTAAGAACTAATAAGATAAAATATCATTAACAACACAAAGTTAACCAGTAATCACCTTATGTATGCAAAAAACACAGACTAAAACACTATAAATGCTAAAAATCACTCATGTGAAACCAACAAAATGTGCAAGATTCTCGACTAATATATGAGAATGATTCTCAGAAAAAAATAGTAATCAGTAAGACCATGCTAGTTTCTGTCTGCTGAACATCTGACCCAATAACATTCAGCATGATTATCAGAGTGCAAGTCATGCAGAAAAGCAAAAGAAAATAATGCACTATTTCATACTATCCTGCTGATTTCAATAACAATGCCAGAGAAGGTCCATTGCTACTTGCAAAACAGTCCTTAATAAACTCCATTTAATACTCTCCTAGAACAGAAATCATAAATACTACACAAAAAACCCCCATATTCTAAATCTAATCTGTTTTGTAAAGAATTTATTACAGCTACATGGAGAGGGCACTTGTCTTACAGCCATGCCTACACTCAGCTTTGCTGTGAGACCTTGGAAAACTGCTTCACACCTCCCTACCATTGTTTCTCTTGGCATCTTCCATTCACTCTCTATCAGGACTGTGAACACTCCAGGGCTTGAATGCTTTCACAATGTGCTTGCAGAGCACCTCTTATTAAAAAGGCCCCTATCTTACTTGAGTCTGCAAACACCACAGTAGCACGAATTTTAGAAACATTAACATGCTGTGGAACAGGTTCAATCTGCCATAGAGCTAAGTAGCAAATTGTGACTAAAAAACCAAAAATCTTACACAGTATGTGTTTGAGAACCAGTTATACTCAGAACAGAAATTTGAGTTAAATTACTTTCCCTCTCAATCACTCTTCCACTTGTTTATTTAGTAGGTTGCAAATTCAAAGGACAGGTCCTACTTCTCATCACATGAGCATCATCAGTGTTTGATGACCGTTCAAAACTGACCAAAGTTTTAGAATGCAGCTTTCATTCAAATAATTTTCCTCTCTCTTCCACCACTCTAAATCTCAGATTTGCATTTTGGTAGGAAGAGATCTGGCATGTGAATGACATTTGTATAGGCTGAGAGAGAAAATAAATACTTCCTGGTGCTTATTTCAAGAAGAATTAAGCAATTTAGGCCAACCTGCAATATTGACTAAAGTGACTTCCAAATAAATTAAATTACCCCTTTTTGTTCAGTCTGATTTTTTTGATTTTGTATCTGGACTGAAATGCCCAACACTTTCCCAGATCCAAAGATTTTATCATGTTATTTTACATCAGCTAGAAAAACAATAAAAGCATAATGTGCATGATCTCAGGGTCCCTGCATAAATGCTGTTACAAGAAATAAACATATTAGTTCCAGTTGCTCCTCATATTAGTGAACAATAACAAGTTCATTTCTTGAAACAGAGAGAAATTCATGAGAAGTTTTCATATTATACCACATTATGTAAAAGAAAACAATACAAATGTGAAAAAAGGTCTGCTGACACAGGACAGAAAAGCAGTTAGTGTTAATCACATGACAATGACCTACATAATAGACACACTGTGTAATAAGAAATATAAAATACAAAATGTATATTACATATAGCAATATGGTCAAAGAAAGCAACATAGACTTGATGTATCATACAAATTTAAATTGCAGAAAAGTAAAGATGTATTTATATACTCTGTATTTTACAAAGCACCTTCCCATTTATCTTAAAAATCTGAATATATATTTACTCTTTAGACCAAACCACCCATTTATTTTGAATAGGTATACATTTTGCACACATTCACATTCAGAGGTGCAGTCTCCAGAATTTTTACTGAAGCAAGCTGTGTCAGTGGGACACTACAGGTTATTAAGAGTATCCATTCTCAATTAGTGGTTTTCTACTACACAGCTCCCAAGTTCATTATAAAACTAAAACTGAGGATCTTCTGAGGTATGTTTTAAAATGAAATAATAATAATAATAATAATAACTGCTTGAGCTACTGGCATAACTGATACATTCTTCTGTAGATATGAAAGGAAAGAAGAAAGAAATATTTCTTTTTTATTTTTCTCTAACATGGTGGAAAGGAAACCAGGCATCTTCCCCGTGCTAAACATCCACATTCTCATTACCATGAGTAACAGCCAAAGCAAAGTAACATCCAGTAGCATTAGCAATAAGCCTCAGAATCACAGAACCATTTGCCTCTGACTTAATTAGTTTCTTCTGTAAGAATTAAACTGTATTTTCCTCACAGAAGAATGTCTTTCTGAATTTTATTGCAGTCTGATATTAGTATTCAAATCCAACAACCCCTCCTGGGCACAGCAGAATGACTCCTTTTATTTTAGGACAAGAAAACACAATGCAGCCTCCAAGTGTATACTTTCAGTGGGAGAGGGAAGCCAGAGAACAATATTGTAGTATTATATTCCATAATAATGTTAATATTTAAGACAAACAGGAAACTTGCTAAGGTACAGACACTAACCAAAGGATCTGCTGTTTTGTTTTGCAGCTTTACCCACCTGAGCAGCCACAGCTCACCTGTGAGCAGGGTGATGTGTCCAGGTCATTCCTGGAGCAGCAAAGCCCATGGCAGGGCTCCCAGCCTGCCCACCCCAAGGGACAGGGACACAGGGCACAGGGACCCAAAGACTGCACAAAGAAGCAGTTGCACTTCTACCCCATGAACTGAAACACAGTTACACTGTCTCCTCTGGCATCTGACATTTCTAGTGTATTCTTCACACAACGAGCCTTACTACACAACAGCTCATGAATTATTTGACTGAGATTTGCCCCATACAGAATGCAATAATGAAACCTTGACATCTGCAATTTACGTCAACCCTTCTGTAAAACTGGTTTGTTGTAACTTTCTGCAAGTTATTTTCTGGCTATTATAACAGACAGGAAACATGAAACATAGAAATTGCATCTAGTATATTAAACCACCACTTTTTTTTCATGAGCTCTCATCAAATATCTCTGCTATTTTTTTTAATAAGTAGTCTTTCATGATGAAACATATGCAGAACAGGACTCAAGATTAAAAAGGATCACTAATTATCAATTTCTTCAGCAATCAAGTGTCAAAAAGTGTCTCCCCCAAGAAACCAGGACATAAAAATCCTGCTGCACCCACACTGCTGCCTAATAGTGACTGTTCCAATGTAATTTCTACACTTTCCCCAACACAACTCTACTTATTTGAAAGAGAACTGGATACAACAAATCAGGGCAAAGTCCAGTAAAAGGAAGAATCCAAGAATTTATCAAAGGATGCATTAGCCAATAATAGGTTTGTACCCCTGTTATGGGCATGATCAGAAGACAAGCTAATCAAAGAAAACAGAAAATCTGCAAGAAAAGGGAACAAGCCTGACTCACAGAATAAGGTTGTAACAACAAAATGCTATCATCAACACATAACTCAAGATGGTTTGGACCCAATTTTCAGGATGTATGGTATTGACCCAAGTAAAATCTGTCATTTAATGGTTGGCTGCCCACAGCATGCACAAGTGAATTACACCAATGCTTCAGTGCATTTGCTAAGTGCTTGCACTGAAAAATCTGTTGGAATGCTTTTATTTGAGAACGTGAATTACAGGATTAATACAAGGGCAACAAAACAACAGCAAAGTAAAAATCAGGCTCCTGTGACATTAGGCAGACTAACTGGCAGCTCTCCAAGGCATAGGCCAGTTCTAGCAGCCCATAAACACCCAACCCTTCAGCTGTCATTGCCAGCTTTGGCAACAGCCAAAGGACAGAGGAATAAGAGCAACAGCCCTGAAGAGTTCCATTACAACTGTCAAGATGCTGATTCTAGACAGGCTCATGTAATATAAACTTGCCCAGTTCCACCTCCAGAAACAAAACAGAGCATGAACTCTGAGAAGTTACTCTCAAAATATGTTGGAGATTAAAAACTGACACCTTTGTCACCACAAAACCCAGTGTCCACCCAGAAATGTTTGACATATAGGGTAACAGAAGGGAATCTCAGCATTCCCATCATCAAACTGCCCCACTTCTAATGTGTTCAGCTAAATTCACCTACCAAATACAAGCTGTACTTTGACATTAAGACTGCTGCACTGATAAATCTGGAAGAAATTTAGGGACTGCCTCTGTGAAACACGGGTTTAACAGAAAACGCTCAAAGAATGTGGTCTAAATGCTAATGACAATTAAATCAACAACTTTGTGTCTTCTGAGAGCAACCATTTTACTTTGCCATTATCCATCACATTCCTTTGAGTCTTTTAACCTTTAGAATGTCTGACAAAATGTTGTAATATAGAAAATTCATCAAAGAGCCAGGTCCCACATTCTACTGTTTCCAGAAAGTGTAGAACTTAGACACTAAATTCCTATTTCTCCAAGCAGTCTGGTATTTTACATAATGTTTCAGTCATACTATGTTTGGTCTGACATTTTCCCCCACAGCAGCTTGTATTTGATATTTATAAACAGTGAAAAAGAGCTGCTGCTTTCAAGAGGTTAAATGGTTACAATCACAGCCTTGTTTTTCTAGCAGGAGGTGGGGGAACAGCCATTTCAAAAGAAGAGTTTGGGGAATGTTGGAAACATTGGGGTTGGAAGAGACCTTGGGAGGTCTCTAGTCCAGCCTCAAGCTCAAAACAGGGTCAAAACTCAATTTCCATCACATTGCTCAAAAGGACTTTTTGTAAATAAATAAACAGTTTTACCTACTTGACTACTATAAATAGTAACATATATTTGATGTAATTGCTGATTATTTCAAAGCATAACTACAAGCCAAATTTTAGGTTGCTTAATTTTTAATTGTGCATTCCCAGATCAAGACATTTCTGAGTTCCTTGCAGGTTTATTTTTAGTTCTGAATACCCAAAGGTTTTAGTATTTACCTTGTAAAGGGTTTATATTCACAAATAAGTGTATCTGTTGCTATTCTTTTTATGTGAATCTTACAAATAGTATTTTCTTGATATATTTGTATGTATTTACAGGAACACACACAGTAGAATAATAAAAATTATAAATAAAAACAAAATACATAATAAAGCTTTAGAAAAATGAGGAAGTGTTTGATGTTATAGTTGAAACATATGCATGTAACTATGCCAGATATATTTAGACTGCACTACATTAGACTCTGAGAAATGTTTCCTTTTGAATAGTGGCCACCAAGTATTTAGAGCCAGGAGGAGGCATTAAGCACAATAACTCCAGAGGAATTTAGACCAGAGGACTCAGACCCTTCATACACCCTGAAATGTGCAATTTTATGGGCATTAACTAGGATTTATGACAGTCTCCAAGATTCCTATTTAAGCAGACAATTCAAAGGGGGGTTTGTGATGTTAAAGTAATTAACATGCAGTCTGTTTTCATAATTGCTCAGTTGTGAAAATATGAAGTTTAGAACCATACCTTGAAGGATTGAACACCTGGGCAAACCAACAGGCAGCACAGCAACTGTGAAGAACCTTGGACTCACCTAAACCAAACTTTTGTTTATCATACTTCCAGCTTGTCAAATAAGACTACGATGAAAGGCTAAAAGACATTTTTGGAATGTTGTTCTATCATTTATTTTAAAAATTCATGTGTTTACAAGATATTAATGTATTTAAAGATCCACTGTGTTAAGCTTTCAGCAATACTTAGAGGATGCAATTAAGCTTGCACTCAATTTTAATTTAAGTATGGCAGATTTATAACTTTTTAAATTGTTATTATGCTGCCTGTTTACTCATGAGTTTGCTGAGGGTGCCACAGAAAATACTGAGGCAAGTATTATAGCAATTATTCTAATTATATTTGTTTTTATTTTATAGATAGAATAAATATTACCGTGAATTTCTTGTTGTAGTTATTTAAAGTTGTCTTCCTCTGGCATGAATACTGAGATACTTTTGTTGCAATAAATGCTGGCATTTCCAGTTCAGGTGTATTCAGAGGAGGAGATTGGCATTGCTCCTAAAAAGGGTAAAAAAAGGAGAGTTAGTGACACACATGGCAAATAGCTTAAAAATACAAAAAAGTAGATTTCATGAGCCCAAAATACAACAAACCTTTGAAGAGCAGGCAAGAAAATAATAATGCTCCTGTCATCCTTCTATGAAAAACAGTTGATTTCATATTGGCTGGACTGACAGTACAGTTTATCTGGTGATTACTGGGATTTTTGATTTTTTGCAGTAAGTTCTTGCAGAGCGTTTTCAATGGCACTGCCATTTAATCAAATAAAAAGGTCTTTCAAAATCATGTGTGTCTCTACTACTCTCACTCTTGCACTAAGTTTGAAAAACTACAAAACTTTCAGAGCAGATAAGCTCAAAAACACAAGTTTTCACAGAAAACACTAGATTATTCAATACAAGATTAGGAGTATTAGATCAAAGAAAAATGTTCAATTGACTTTTTCACAGTCTGTAGCTAAATTCAGTAGAGGAGTCAAAATTTTTGCATGAATTGGAAATTGAGTTTTCTCCCCTGTTGCAGGTAAAATGATAGATACCTTTTTCTTTTGGATTTAATTCATTCAGCTAAATGTTTAATTTTTGAGTCATTTTAGAGTGAAGGAAACATTTGCAAACAGCTGCACAAGACTAATCACCATCCTTTAGTCACCCAACAGCCAGCAGTGATGCAGTTTCTCCCTTAGCCAATTCCCAGGGATGCTGATCCAATCCAGACATCATTTTTACACATCCACCAAAGCAAGGAAAAGGAGCCAGATGCCAAGACTTGAATGTAATTTCCCAGTTTCCAGGCTGCCTCCATGCTCATGCACTTTCCACCTAATTTTGCTCCATGCAAAATAGACCAAGGTCATACAGGTCTGTGGGCAATCCACTACTGAAAGATGGGAATTCTCTTGAAAGGCAGGATTCAGAGTCATATCCCCACTGGCAAAAGAGAGTCCTGAGCACAAGTCCTCAATGTGGGAATGTCCTGACTAGGAAGCACCTAGAAAAAGGCAATCTCACACTGGTTTTCTGCTGCCTTATATATCTAGTCCTTCAATTCTTTCACTTTCTTTAACATGCCAAATCTGAAATACTTCAGAAACATGAAGTACCTTCAGCAGTTCCCTCTATTTTTTGGTCTTGGTCTTTTTGCTTGAAAACTTTTGGCGGATGTGTCAAAAACCTATTGCATTGCACCATCCAAAAGCCACAGGGAAAGGGTTCAACAACCACAATAAAAAATATTGTGACGATACATAAAAGAAATTTGCACACCAATAATGGAGCGATGAGTCCTTTTTCCCCTGTATCCGATCACACAAAGGCTAGCAAACCTATGAGGATGTGTATATCTTCATAACCACACCCCAATTATAATTTCATGCTACATTGCCTTTGTATTTGATAAAAAGTAGTTAAATAACAGCATTCACACACACACAAAAGGTAATTGTACACACAACTGAAGAAGCAGTGAATTATATGGTGGTTTTCATAGCATACCCTGAAAGGAAGAAAGTTATTTTATGTGTAAGACCAGTCTTAGGAATAACCAAAACAGGTTTCAGTCAGGACAACAACACAATTCATCCACTTCTGAACACATTCATGAATTATATTTTAAAATTGATTTTAAATCATATAAACTATGATTGATTAGTGCTAATATACTTCTTGAAATGATAGTGCCAGCTGCAAAGACTGTGAACAAACAGAATGTTACTGAACAGAATATATAATAAGCTGTTACCTTCTCTAGGACTCAGACACACAAAGAAAAAGAGCCCTACATGCAGCATTAGCTGCTACTGTGAAGGAGGGCAAAACTAATGCAGAAAATCTATGTATTTAAGAGTATGATAGACTGGACATAGACATCCTATTCCTGCCTTAATAGAGATACTCGAGTATTTTCCTTAGTAAGAGTTATGCATTTAGTTAACTGGACTTGATTATATATAACAACAGAAGAAATTTTGGATAGGAATTAACAGCAAAAACATCTGGCAAACAATAATTACTACAGTCTGATTTGCAGGGAATATCATGATGCCTGCATTTGAGCTGTAGAAATGATCTATCAGCGGCAGAACATGAGCCGAATTGATACTGCTCAAATTGATATTTGGTGGGAAAACCAGATGGGAAAAAAATTAATTGTACAGATTACAGGACAAACCTAAACTTCCATCAATAGCAATTACAATGTAGAACACTGGGAAACTCATTACATCAAAAATAACTTCTAGTATTGGGAAGAAACAACTAAAGATAAGAGAAAAATGGAGAAATATAAGTATTAAGAATTCCTCTTTTTTTGATAACTCTATGTTAAAATTAATTTGCAGTACACTGCACAGGGGCAACCACTGAAAAATGTCCAAATGTGCAGGCTACTTAATCACTAGAGCTAGTCAGAATTTCTACTCCACATCCAGGCTGCAGTGAATGTCACTTGCAACTCTTTCACAATGACATTTTCCACATGGCATAAGCAGGAGAAATGGCCTTTACCACTTGCATCAATTTGTAAAGCAGACAGACTTGGTTGCAGAATTAATATTGTGGGGGACTACTTTGCTCTTTGTCAAATTATTTCTTAACACACCAAGAAGTATAATGAATAGGGAGAAAGAAGGAGAAAGTGAAGCAGCAGCGAATGAAGTGCACAGACACAACCAGCCAGCAGCTCTGTAAAGCCCAGGCAGCACTGACCACATAATAAAGTCCTCTGATATACAGCATTTTATGAAGAGAAGGCAGGCAGTTTATAAGTTTCATTTTTATTTCCTGAGAAACTCAGACTGTCAGTATGAAGGATTTCTTCCATTACTTACAGCCTCTCTCTTTCACAATGAAACAGAGTGAGATGCTCCAGAAAATGTTAAATATGTTTCCTGACACATGAGAAGACAAAGGATCAAAAGACAGTACTTTCTTTCCTCAATGTGGAGAAAAATCCTTTCTTCAAATAAATGAATCTCTTTTCCTTTCTAGGAAAAAAAATACCAAAGCCAAAAAACAAAACAAAACCAGGAAAAAACTAATTAGCTAACAACTTCTGAGTTCTGACTGAGGAAAAGGCAGAATAGATGCAGGCACAGCAGAGTTCTTAAGGCTGCTGAGTGTGCAGCAACCCTTACAGATCTCTTTCTCTCTTTTCATCCCCCTGAAAGCCTCCCCTCTGCCTCTTTCTCCTCCATAGCCCAGGAAGCATCAGTACTTTCTAGCACATGGGGATGCCCTTGTGTACCTATTAATGTCCAAGTCCTGCTATTGTCAGGGACACCCATCTGCCTGTGGTAGGAAAGGTGTTTCTGCACAAGGGCTGACCTTTTCCACAGAAATATTTTGCTTCCCTTTTAAAGCAGATATTTGGCTACCATATTTCCAAAGCTTATTAAGCTAAATGATGGCTACTACCCCTAAAAGTCAACTGTGACTGAATGAATCAATAATAATTCTGTCCATCTTAAATCTGGTCAACCAACCTTTTATTTTCTATAAATCACTGACATCAGAGCATCTCTTGTATCATTCACTACCACAGAAAGATGTACTTTAATGATAATTGTAATTAGGATGTCAGCTAATGGTCTGTAACTCTGACTTTATTCCCCATGTTTTGCATGAAGAAGGGCATTTCTTCTTATTAATGCAGTAAAACCAATGTCCTGAATGAAGAATAACCTTCCAAATAGGCTACTGCAGGATCTGAAAGATGAAATCTTACTGTTATTGATATTAATGGGAATTTGACCACAGAACTTCAAGATTTCACCCAAAACATTCCCCCACTGCAATCCATTCCTTGTACTTCAAAACCTTCACGATCTAGCTTGAGTTCAAGGTTTGTTAATTCACTTTCATTTCACATTTTACAAGTCTGACATAACGAACCAAATTTGTCTTCAGTGAAATTCCAATTAAATTACATTATGTATGAGTTCAGTCTAGTACTTAAAAAGAAAATTAACCTTTACTTCAATCTTTCCTCATTTCTCAAGGCAGAAAAAAGAATTAGCATGGTGACACTGCAACAATAAAATTATCTTAAAATTTGCTACACTCCTAGAATTCTTGTTTTCTCCTTGTTTGCTTTACAAAACGTTTATTACTTCAGAGCAACTATATAATTAAGATTGGTTTTATAAGCTTTAAAAATAACAGTATAGCTGTCACTGGCTTCCTTATTGTACTCTACATTTATTAGCATGAAATCATTATGTTTCAATAAAAACATAATCTTTTACTTGCAGAGCCAGTCTCACAGTATAATTATGATCTCCTGATAGTGCTGATACCTTTTTCAGAAGTTTATGCTACACCAATATTCCAAAAGGAGTTTTATATAAAACTAAGGCAGTTTCATTGACTTAAAAAAAATTCTCATTGACTTAAAAAAATTTTTGAGGAATTTTGAAGAAAGACAAAAGTGTTTCTTGCTTTGAAAGGGAAAAAAATTATGCAAACATATTTCCTGAGCTATCTGAATCTATAGGTCTCTTCATATTGATGGAATTAAGAATGTACATAAAAAGGAATTTGTTTTACTTTCAATACTGATGTGAAACTCTCAGGAAGGTTCACAAAATTTTGTTCATGGCTTTGATGTATTACTTGTTTAGACAACTTCTTTGCATTCCCTGTATTTATATTTTTATGGCCTGTAAGACAAAATAAAGCAGTAGTCACAAGACTTCCTTTTGGTTTTTTTTTTCTTTTTGTATTAATTTCTTTTGTCTATTCTCCCTCCAGCAGATTCACTGAAAAATGTTACAAATTTATTGCAAAAAATATATCCTTGGAAGGATTTCAAATATAAACACACATTCTGTCATGGAATCATGCTGAGTCTGAGAGCGACAGCTCCATCTGGCGTGCCCGCTTCCCCCTCCCCCCCAGCCCAAACTGTTATTAAACAGTAATTCTTATATGCAAAAACCTGGAAAATATTTTCTGGCAACGAAAATGCAATATGACTGGAAAAAAAATAATCAGGAGCTACAGTTTTTCTTGGGAAAGGATGGTGTTTATGAATCATCCTTCATAATCTAAATACCAAAACGAAGACGCAGCAAACAGTGCAATGTGGCTGATAAATATTCAGGCATTCTGTGCCTCAGAGGAGGCACAAGCTGCACATCCTGCCCTGTCCCAGTGTGGTCACACAGAGTCTAATGCAGACCCTCAGGAATCAGCAGGAATCCCTCCCTTTACTTCAGAGAGCTTTAGATCAGACTTGCAGCTCTCTTGACACGTGAATAAATTTCTTTGCTGGTGCACATTAAACCCATCACCACGAGGCTCGGCGGGTGCAGAACGAGGGAACAGCTTCATCCAGCTGCAGTGCTGGGCCTATTGCATGGCTCAGTGGCACAAGCTGGGCACAGCATGCCTGGCATCCCCACCAAACCCCCATCACTCACAGTCTGTGCCAAGGTATTGAGTACCACTGCTTCTCACTATGCCCCAATCTGAGAAATTAGCAGTTAATTTGTCAGCTATAGATCAGAGGAAAACATCATCCATTGCTTCAAGGTCAAACACCATGCATCAAATCATCAGCCTGGCATTTTCAATATCCTCTCACTTACAGCTTCCACTGAGAGATAATAGAATATAATAAAACTTTTTTTTCTCTTAGCACAATTTTACTTGATGGTGCCAAGTCTGTAAACACATGTCCGCAGACTACATCAGTCTTCTTTTCACAGGTCCTTCAAGGGCTCAGCTGTTAGCTGATCACCCTGCAACAGCAAAAGTTGTAATACTTTTGCACTGTTTTGAGGAGGCCAAGTATGCCATCAACAGCCCATTGAAATGCACTGCTCTCCCTGGGATATTTACCATGGTATTGATATATTTGAGCAAATATAGCAATAAATGCCTCATTGATGGATATTGCAGAGGAACTGGGCTGTTGAGCTCTTAAGGCTCCAGGAAGACCTAACAGCAGCCTTCTAGTAATTTAAGGGGTTACTAGAGAGCTGGAGAGAGAACTTATTACAAGGCCACAGTGATAAGACAGGGTGCAATGGCTTTACACCAGCAGAGGGGAAATTTGAATTAGATATACAGAATAAATTATTTTCTGTGAGGGTGTTGAGGCACTGGAACAAGAGAGAAGCTGTAGCTGCCCCAGACCTGGCAGTATTCAAGGCCAGGCTGACTGGGACTTTGAGCAACCTGACCTAGTGGGAAGTATCTCTGCTCATGGCAGGGCAGTGGAAGATGGATGATCTCTAAGGTCCCTTCCAGCCCAAACCATTGTGTGATTCTGTGTTTGCCAGTTTGTAACCTGTGATGACACAGTAATTCAGCATTTCCAGACACTGATAAACAAGTCACGGAAGGCGTTTTTAATCTATTAAATCTGTGTGAATTACTTATATAAATTTCACCAAAAAAAATTAAAATTCAAAAATAACAACATAACACAATTATAAATACATATTAGGTAAAAACTAATTAAAATCACAGCCATTCATTTTGGCTATCACTGTATTCACACTGCAGGATCTGTCTTACCATGAGACGGTATTTCATTTCTGAATCAACTGGTCTTCCCGCTTCCATGCAGGCTGTAAACCAGGAGATGTCCAGAAGTTCAAACCTAGAGCTGTCACCCACAGCCTGTTCTTTCAGCCAGTCCAGCACCTCCAGGTAAGAGTTGTTCTCAGCCACAATATGAGTGACAGAATCACTGTCAAGAAGTACACAGAAAGTTTTCTTTTTTTTTTCCACTGAATCCAACCGTACACAGACCTGTTATTTCCTTATTTACGTACCATGCACTTCCTGACAATTGTAGTGTATGTTGTATGTTAGGATGTGGGAAGCACTGAAGTTTTCATATCACCATATATTTATTCTGGTCACTGACTTTGCCTTGAGGAAAGACTATAGACTACAGGTCCTGTAAGTGCAGTATTTTCTTTCTTGAAGGATCATTTACCTTCCATAGACACTAACCTAATACATAGTCTTTGTAATTCTGAAAATATTTAGCTTACACAAGCAGTACCATAATTAAAAGGCTGCTTGACAACATCTGACAGCCTCTTCCCAATATTCCTCATCAATGAGTGAAAGCTTTGCAACATTAAAAAGTCAGTTAACAATAATTATTTAAAACTTTACAGCTAGTAGTATCTTTCTGGATACTTAAGTTTTCTGTACTTGTATGAAACTGTTCATTACATATGGCATTGCCAAATGTTCATGAATTAAATCTTATGAACTACATGCTCCATCTAAACACCATTTCCTTGCTGCTAAGTCAGTATAACAAAACTGATGGTTTAGTGAATACAAAATTTACAGCTTTAATTGTTAATTAATACATTATATGGTGTACATTGCCTAAAAATACAACAGCACAAATGTAATTACAGTACATTTTGGTGGTTGTACTACAGCAACATTGGAAAGCATCACCTGATTAAAAGGTGATCCTTTTAAAGATTAAAAAGAGACACTTCTGTACTCATCACAGGAAAATAATGGGCAAGGACAGAGTTATTTTCCAAGAAAACATTACATGCATACTTAGAAACTTACATATCATCCTATCTGGCTTGCTGATGTTTCTCAGCAAGTTTAGAAAAATACAGATTGGGTAGGAAATTTTGAATGATTCTGAGCGTTCCTGCTCCCTATGCATCCCACAAGGGTGCTGTCACCAACACAAAAAAAATGAGAGAAAGGAGTAAATTCTTCATTTCCATCAACTTGTAGGACTTGAGCATCTAGAAAATATATTCCAACATTAATTTCTATCAAATTCCTTAACTCCTTGCAGGAAAGGCACAGACAGGCAGTGTCATCACTTGACGCTATTTTTACAAAAGGAAAGCTAGAGTTGGAACACAAATTGCCTTAATGGCAGCCACATCCATTTGAAAGTCTGTGATCTTCTGCTAGCCCATGATGGTGACAGCCTTCTGCATACACAATAAATTTCCAATGGAGGACCTGACAGATTGCTCTGCAAGCCCTCTGTAACACTTGGAGGAGTGGAGCCACCAGCCTGTCAAAGCAGAGAGGACAGCCCTGGTAGAGATTGCTGGTTAGCATGGACTTCAAAACATGGTGTGTGCTGTTAAAGGCAGACTGCACAACCTTTCAAAGCAAATTGCCTTCCAGGAAACCAAGAAAATCCCTTGGCCTATCTCTGTTATCCTTATTCAAATGAGTAATCACCAATTTCATTAAGTCATGAAATCACAATGACAAATACTGGAATGGCACCATAGAAAACTGTTATCAAATAACTCTCCCATGCAATAAACATGCTGTATTTTGGAACTATAAGAAAGGACTGAAAGGACTATACTTCAGAAATGTGTGTCATGCTATAGCACAATTTTTTTCTCTCCATATAATGGAGCTTGTACAGCAGAGTCCATTGAAAAAGAATAAATTCCAATTTATTTTTTTCTAGAAGATTACAAACACAGATTAAGTGAATATCCATAAAATACTGTTGTGTTTACTACTATTAAACCCTGCTAGGTCCTACTTTAATTAAACTGTCACATCTTTATACTTGAGTTAAAAAAAACAACAGTTAGAGACATAGAACTTCTGCTTCCTGTGGTTTATTTCACTTCATATAAAATATTCATATGTTATGTATTTGTACCAAGCTGCAGAGCTGGGAACTTTGCCATAACTATGCTCACAGGAGCAGTTCAGCTGCTCTGCTCCAGTTTCCTCTCTTACCTGTACAGCTGCACTATTTTCTTGGCACAGAACATAACAAATTTAGCATTTCCTCTGGCATTTTCAAAAGCAAAAATCAACAGTTAAATAGTATTGTTTTATCCAGTAGCAGCTAAGCTGAAATTAAACATAACACCTGTCTCACAAAACTTACAGAAGTCTAAAATACTGGCAATAAATACTTGTGTGTCAAAACAGCCCAGATAAAGCATTTACACCGTCCTCTACAGATCATTAACAGAAGATCCAGAACAGCACTCCTCATTTCTTTTTTCCCTGAGAATTCAATTAGTTTTGTATCAGATGCTAATTGCCTATTTCTGTTCAATACCTGCTTCAATCTTGCTTTATAAATTATTTTACCCTCCCTTCTTCCTCAGACTTTCAAAGCTGATGGGATTGGAAAGAAGTCTGTGGAAATAGGCTTTCAGAGGGAGGACCCCGTGTGAACTCTCTTAGCGCAGATCCAGAGACACCATCAATACTTGGCTTTCCTGAGAACCTATGTAATGATGCAGCTTTTGGAAAACTACATAACGACATAACCAGCACTTATGTAAAGCACTGTTTGGAGGAAGGCATCCTTCAGAACGAGTTGGATTGCTGAAACCAGACAAACCTGGAACTAGAGTATGTTTTCACTCTCAAATGCCACATCTGTGGGATTTCACGCCTAAGATTTCGCTCTAGTGAGCTTCCAGATTGTACCAAAGCATAAGTCATAACTTTGAGACTCACACTGGGGTAAAAAGTTAAATACTATAATACCAGAGATGATGTAGACAAATGCCCCCCTCAACCCATCGTAGTTTCCATTCCTATACATTTAACTTTTTTTTTTCGAAATTGGCCATTAAATTTAGATTAATCTTAACCTGACTTCAAAGACGAAATAAACAATGACTGATTCAGATGAGCAAAAGACACAATTTATATGCAGACACATGAAAATTGACAGATTTAAGATAAATTAGAAATTTATTTTAAAAGTGAAAAATTAGAAATTTTGCTAAGTTTTGCGCTTTCCCTGCTCCCTACCCAGAAGACAATAGAAATAAACCACATATTAGGAACACCCACTGAACTCCTGAAACATATTTATAATGGAAAGAGCCAAGTATATCCACCAAAAACATAGTCAAAAGCTTCAATCACAGTCACTTGTATGACTATATTTATTGATTTAAAATGCTTCAAACAGCATTACTACATGTTATTTCAAAACATCTAAACATTTTCCTACCTTAGCTCACTTTCTATTCTGAAACCTTTTCTTCTTCCCAGTTCCATCAAAAACATCCTTCTGGTCATCCCCATCTTCCTCTGCATAATAAAAATGACAAAGTTACTGAATTTTATTTCATAACTGCAGGAAAGTTTTGGGGAATACAGCCCTTTCTGTCTCTTCCTCTGGGAGATTACAGCTGGAGCTTTGAACCTGTCCATGATGCAAGGTAGAAGTGCTTTCACTTGGGTAAAATAGAGGTAACATGCTTTCTGCCAGGCAACAGCTGTATTTAATGTCACCACCCATTGAAGTAATTTTCTTGTTTCCCCTCTGAAATCAAAAGCAGGTGCTACAGAAGCAGAAACATCACTCACTCTCTACCAGCTGGGACTTCTTCAACAGAAATACTCCAGACAGGTGCAAAAATTATTTCATTCCTTGAAACAGCCATTGCCTACAAAGACTATCCAACTAATATTGATCAGCCAAATCATGCCAAAATTTCAACCAGGTTTTCAGCTGATTTAATGGCTCAGTTCCACCTTTTTGTATTCAAGCACCCAGGGAGCTCCAAACAGTTACAGAAGAGATTATGGAGGCCATTTACATTCCTCTCCTGGAGGAGGGGGTACTGCTTATTGCAGAACTACGCCAAAGTTTTTGCCAGTGTCATGTTGGATCCAGCTCTTTGTCTCCCTGTATTTCTATCAGAGCAAGGTGAGCACAATGACCCGGGTTTACAGCATCTGCATCTACTTCAGCACAAGTCTACTTCAGTGGTAAACACCCCTATTCCATGTCAAGCTGGATTTTTATTTTTAACATAGCAGAGAATTTGGATTTTACCAGTCCTTCACAACACAGCAGAAATGTTACATGCTACAATTCCCATTGCTCATGTTCAGGAGGGGAAGCAAGGTGGAAAAATTCAGAAGTCAGATCTATCAATTATATTTTTAGCTCTTTTATCACAGATGGATATACAAGCTAGGTTTCAGGAAAATCAGTCAAAACCTGTTTCCTGCACTTATGGCCCTGAGGTTTAAAATTAAATTGTAGAAGTATTGTAGACATTTTCTGAGCCCTATAGCTCTTGCTACTTCAACTGTATTATCGCAGATATAAGGAAATATTTTTCATTAGAATAGAAACTAACCATCTAAAATTAATATAGCGCTTTCAGCTCTGGGGTCTTCCTGAGGCCATGAAAAAAATATATACATAGTGCACTATATAGATTAGACTGGATTCATTTCTTCCCTTGCCTAGGGATAACCCAGAAGCCAAAATATCTATTCCTCTTTTGGATTTATAATATTAAAATTGTCAAAATAAATCATTTCAAGGTTATTTTGAAATTATATGAGATATTTTCATAGGAACTGGAAAACGGACAAGCTGACTTTAAGAGGCTTAAGCAAAAGAATAGCAGCAAGGAAGCAAAAAATAAAAATGATAGGAATGGATCTGGCATTAAGGCTGAGCAATCTGTTTTGGTTGTTCCATGTCTTTTTTCCAGACTACTAATCAACCATTGAACACTGGTCACTTCCCTGTTTATAACTTTCCTAGGCTTGGTGAAACACTTTATCTCAATGCCTACAAGGAATAATGTATTGGAGAACAGATTTTTTACATATGTTAAACAAAGTTTTATTTTATGTTATAATTAATTCAGTGCTCTAAAACATGTAAATATAATTTTCCCCAGTGTAACATCAATATGCTCAGTGCCAGTAAAATCCTTCTGGCTTGAATAACAAGTTTTTATTCCTCTGTGTTACTGTTATAACTCTTAAGCCAGATTTTCAAGGGTTTTTAGGTGCCAAAAAGCTGCAAACAGAGACCTAGTGGGATTTTCAAAATATCTAAGCAACCTAGGCACTTGTCTCCTTTGGAAATCAATTTCTGGCTTTGAACATAATGCAAAGAGATTTTCTCTAATAAACACAGTATAATATGAAAAAATCTCTGCCAATGATACAATTTTATTAAATATACTTTCTAAAATTAACAGTATTTCCATATCCCAGATGAGTGAATTACTGACACTCCTACAATATTATATCATAACATTCTTGACAGTACCATGGAAAGTAGAACATGCACTAGAGAGAAAGCAAATACAAGACAGAAAAAGAATGTCTCTTATTTATTACAAAGGAAAAGTATACTTTTACCTGAATCATGACACCAGATATGATTCGTGGCCTAAAACCACTGAAACTTGCAGAAATTTTCCATCCCATTACAGCCTCATGGAGTTCAGAGTATTTCACATTCCTTGAGGGAAATCTGAACAAAGTTTTATGTTCTTGCTATGGATCCCTTTTGAACACTATCAAAGGCAAAGATTAAGAATTCGACACAAATACTGATGGCCATTTAAGTAAACATTATCCATCACTTGTGATGTGGGTGCCAACAACAGCATCCCAAACTCCTCTGAGGATCACAGTAGTGATCAACTTCAAAGGGAGGTTCTTTGAGAGGAAAAGTGCTGCAAAGTACAGATCCTCTGAATTTCAGTATTCACATTTTTCACTGCATCTTCTTGATTATTGTCAGTCTTTCAGTGCCCTGATGTCATGTGAGCTGCATTGTAAATATTTTATAAAATAGTACTTGTCCATTCATGTAGCTTTCACGAGGAGAATTGTGAAGTTTGCTTTTAATACATAGCTACAATCTGCTAACCTTCACAGAAAACATCTCTCAAATACCAACAACAAAAATCAGAGAAGTGATTGGATGCTTTCTTATTTCACATAGGCTTAACAGCATTTCATGCAGTATTGTTTCACAATGATTAATTTTCCCTAGCTTTTTCCTTCAATAATTTTCCTTCAATAATTCAGTATTTTCCAATGAGCCAATTCATGGAAATTTTTTAATGCTTCTCACTTTTTTTTTTTTTTGGTCTAGATATTCCCATTACTATTCTTCTGTTTGAATTCTGGCTTTCTTGGCTGCTAAGCATTTCCTTTGCCATTTATACCTGTTAAACCAATCTTTCAGAGCCTAAAAATCATACAGCAGCTGTTTTTCCTGGTTTGAAATGAATTCTCTCACATCTCTTTCTATAGTCTCAAGCTGCAGCTGGGGAGATTCAGGTTAGACATTAGGAGGAATTTCTTCACAGACAGAGTGATTAGGCATAGCAGTGAGTGCACAGGGAGGTGGTGGAGTCATCATGCCTGGAGGTGTTTAAGGAAAGACTGGATGTGGCACCTGGTGTCGTGTCTGGTCGACAAGGTGGTGTTCAGTCAAAGGTGGGACTCAGTGTTAGAGGTATTTTCCAGCCTAATTGATTCGGTGATATTTTTATTCTTTGAACCACTAGAATATTTTTAGGGGGCAGTTCTGAGCTAGAGGTGCTTGAATTATTCCCATCAAAGGTGATAAACTCCATAAGAAGCCATATGACCAAGAATTTAAAAAAACTTATTAAATGATGGTATGCTTTGAATGTGCTCACTTGGCTGTATGATGCTATTTGGCACATAAAGTAAAGTAGACTTAGAGAGGACACAAAATTCTACAGCTGTTGTCATCAAATGTACAATATTTCTGGTACATATGGTCAAAAGAGCTGGTAATCTTTTTTTTTTTTTTGCTACCGAATTAAAAATGAAAATCTGAATAAAAATAATTTATTTGGTAACATCTCTCAAATCATACCAAGAGCTAACAGCTTGTTTAATTTACTGCATACACAGATATTCTAGAAAGGTTGGGGTTTTTTTCTGAGCCCTTTCTGAAGAAACTGGGGAAGAGAAATCTCATAGTTCTGAATAATTAAATAAAGCAATAGGGTTCTCCCTTACAGCATAGGGAAAAAGTAATTGGTTGCAAATCCTGGCAGGAGCTGTTTCCTACTGACATCAATACGCCTATATTCCCTGGAAACTATTATTTTCACTCATCCTTCAGTCTCTCTGTTCAGTAACAAGGTTTACAATTGTTCTCTTTAGTTACTCTGCATATAGTAGTTGCTTCTCCTTGTTGTGATTGTTATTGGACTATTCTTTGATTTTTGTGCTGGTACATCAATGGTTTTCTTTATACTTTAGTCTCATGAGAGCCTTGTGAACCTTTAGCAACAAGGAGAGACAGATCTGCATAATCCCATCGATATACATGGCCAGGCAGCTCTTTTGGCAGTTAAGCATCTCTTCCAAGCAAAGTTTACAAAGGTAAATCTGCCTGGATTTTGAGCAGCATTTATTTAGCTGGTCCCATTTCTCTCACTGCTACTATTAAAGATATTTCCATTAACTAAGAAACACCAAGCAACCTTCCAGAGATGAGGAGCTACACAAACAGGGTTGCACAGTTTAAATTTAGGCAGCTGTAAATATTATTTATCTCAACAATGGCTCAATGTTTCTGTGGACATTTCAGAAACTTCTTATATAACCATATAATACTAGAAATAAACACTGTTAAATTATAATAAAATTATCACACTGTTATAATAACAATTCCTATCATTCTTTATTTATAAAGAATATTTATGTCCTCTTCTGCTCCTCTAGTAGGACACTGCATATAAAATATCTAAATTTTCATTTATTTTCTTTTATTTTATTGTTATAATAGTTACTAGGTGATAGAATTGATGCACCTTGCAGTGACACTGCAGAGTTTCCAGACCTACTTACATTACAGAATATACAAACAACAGCATGTGTGAGATTTATGCCTTCTACATTTACAGGTAGCAAAGCACGATGCATTTAATGAAGAAGATGTACCTAAGCCAAAATAGGATATTGCCATGATTCACAGAAATCTTTCAACTGTACGTTCAATTTTGAGCAGTACAGGAAAGTTCCCATACCATCAAGCTGAGGAGATAATCTGACCAAGTAATATAAAAGAGAGAAGTAAGTAAGAGTAAGTAACATGATAACACTGTTGCAAAGGGAAGAAAAATTTATGGATAATATTATACAAAATGTCCCCTTCTTAAGAGTTTATGCAAGTCAAACCAAGATAAAATTTATCTCAGTTTTTGGCTATTGAGCAAAAGCAATAGGTAACACCTAACAGCATGGTGAGGCCTGACAGAGATCTTTCTGCACACTCCACTAAAATAAGCTGTAGCAAAAAGTGAGAGCCAGCATCAGAGAAGCTGAAGGAATTACTGATGAGGATTAGACACATCTTTGTGTTATCTACAGAGAGAAAACAAAACAGATGCTCACCCAAGTGATGTGTGAATTTTACAGGTGAAGGAAAAACCAATTAGAAGTCTTTTTTTTTTATCCTAGAAATTTGAACTGAAGGAAGCTGAAAAGCAGAGTGGAATGGAGCAGAATTCTCAACTTTTTAATTTATTTAGGTGCAGCATTCCACTAATGCAGAACTAATTACAGCAGAAGTAATCTAGCTGGGTAATTAATTCATAGCAGAAAATTTTAGAATCAGGCAGAAGGAATTTTTTAACATAAAACAGCTTTTGACACAGTTTCTACAAAAAGCTTACTTTCCATTTCTTACTGACTTCACCTAATAATTTGGCAACTGCCTGGAGTATCACAAAATACTTACACAGTTTTTATTTTGCAGTGTGGATTTGATGGCTCTATCTTTAGCTACAAACAAGGTTAATTTATTTCCAACTGCATAAAAAAAAATTCTCCAAATTATGAGCCATTCTTTTTCCAGGCTATTTCAAGGTTTGCTTCCATTGTTTCATCTTGCAGAAAACTCAATATTACTAAGTCAATTCAAAGCTGCAATAACTCCTGTAGACCATGCCCCAGTGTAGCACTGCATATTTACTTAGCAGTGAACGTGTATTGGTCCACCTTTATAAAAAAAACCACTGTCTGTAGAACATTTTGGAAAAGGCAGCCCTTAGAGCCATCTGACTCTTTCCATGATAGGTACAAGTCTCATGCCATTATTTTATGATGCACACCTGCTTATTAGAAAATTCCATCACAAGCTTTGACACTTTTTCATACTTTTCAAAGACTGCACCTAACTGAGGTAGTTGCATTATGACCTTTACTCCTCTTTCCTGTGTTTTCTGCTGCAGAGAGGATTCAGTTTTAAGAAACGGAAGTTAATTTTCTTCTACGTAAGAAGTCAGACTTAATATCCTATCACACAGCTATTAATCAAGCTGGTAATTCAATATTCAAGTGACAAATCAAAGAACACATCATAATAAAGAATTTCACCAGAAAACTTCAATGTCTTTCTTCCTATAAGGTTCCCTATATCCTTCTGCTTTTTCTGCTCCTGTGCTAAACTAATTATTATTATTATTATTATGTATTATGAAACATGACAGCAGGAAGCATATAAAGCAGGTAAATATATTTGAAAATGCTGCTCTGTTACAATTTACTCAAATTTCACTAAAAATACATGCTATTTTTAGTCACTTTGCACTTTGTGATGTTATTAAGGACACAATTCAATATCATAGTTCTCTTTTGCTGTTGGCAGATCATTATGAGGTTTGCAATGCACTAGAATTCAAAACATCATCCATACAAACATGAAAAACAAAATAGGGGCTAAATTTGTCTGTGCAACTGTGTAATTTTACAAAGATGTAAAATCAGGACAAGTTAGAGGAGAGAAACACCTAAATCCTGAGACTGTGCTGTGGTTATGGACAGCAGGTACCAGCAGATCCCAAAATTATTATATAGCCAAGAAATAATATTTTGGCAAGTCAAGTACATACATATTTTCAGAAAACAGCCAGCTCATATCCTGATGCTCTGGGCTGCTCTTCTGCAAGCTTGAGTCAAACACCAGAGAAGTCACACCAACCTACCACTCAAGCGTTCACCATCCAAAGCAAATGAGTAAAATAAGAGAATTTGGAGATAATCTCCTGTATGTATTTAGACCAAACCACCAAGTTACTTACATGAGGCACTGAGGAAAATAGTGCTTTTTCTCTGTTATGGCCTTAGCCAACAGTCTGTGCTCTACAGACCCCTCACACAGAACACCTGAATATCTCAACATAACCTGCACAGCTACTGTACAAGGACCTTCAAAGAACAAGGAAGCCATAACAACGTACACAGACTACAGCTTTGGCAGCTGTGAGTGAATCTATCAAAATCATGTCAAGAAATCTGCAGAGGAAGATACTCAATACTACTGAACTACTAAAATAATGATACAAGACGTAGTCATGCTTTTTAATGTATGGGACAGTAATCCAAGATGTCTCTTCTGAGTAATGAAATTCTATGTAAACAAAATGGGACATGATAGAGAAACTGTATATACAAGTTTAATTAAAGAACTGTAAGGGGGCGTGTAAGTATCATAATCACTGAACAATGCAGTTAAAATTGATAAAATTATATTTTGTTAAGAGTACATGTTTGTATCTACAGAAAATCTGACCATTCCACTGTCTTGTGCAGGCTTCTAATAAAGTACAAAATGTGCCATATTGCACAACCTGCAGAAGGAAAAATCCATGCATATTTTCATACTTCAGTAAATCCAGAAAATTGTCACAAGTAATTATATGTACAATATATCTTTCCTTTTATACAGATTCATTGGCTTCCTGGCTCCTTATTTCACTTATATACAGCTTATGTAGTTAAAATGTCTTCTTGATCCTTTCCTACACATTGTACAAGTGTTAAAAACAAGGAGAGAGGGTCGGATGGGGGACAACCACGTGACAAGGGACAGAGAATGCACACAATTGTGGACAGTTATGTTCAGCTTAGATGGATGGAAAAGAAAAGGTTCAGATCAACTTTTTAAGAGCTGTTACTGTTCTGGTTGTAAACAGCGTGGTGAAAGGAACAGAACATAAATATTTTTGGATGAATAATGGCAAAGGGAGATTAAAGAAACTAGCTAAATAAAACCATAAGAGTGGACGTTTCTGAGAGGGAATAAAAATAAACTCACATTTCAGGGAGAATATATTATAGGAAGTAATATTCTTCACTTTTAGCAACCATGTAGACATATTCTCATTACTGCTCACTGGTCAAAATCATGAGACAACAAAACACAAACCCAGCAGTCTTTGTGGTATGACAGGAAGCCATCACACATGCTCCCTCTGCTTCACAGCAAACCACAGCAGGACCACCTCATGTCACCTCCACAGCTGCACTACCCACAAGCAGGTTACAGCACAAATACCAGTGCAAACGAGCAGCAGCGCAACACAAAAGGGTAAAGTGAAGGGCAGAAATTAAGGGCAACTCTTTCAAAGGACTAAACAGTAAACAACTGGCATTACTTCTTCAGACCAGTTCTACTTTATGCATTTGTATTCATCAAGTGTTCTCACTCTCTCTCTCTCTCTCTGTATGTTAAACAGCTTGGCACAGGAATCTAGTAGATTCATTGAGTAAAATCATTAGGAAAATAATGGAAAAGAAACTTGTAAAATAAAACTACTAAATACACAGTACACAACAGATGGAGTTACAATTTATTACTACCTTGTCAGCCACAGTACTGTACATTCAACATCAAAACTTACAACTCAGCTTCTCAAAAACGTCTGAGCCAAAAGGAGTCGGCTGCTGCACCTGACTCCATAAACCATCCAGGAAAATTTGAAAAACCTTGCCCTTGCGAAGCCTGAGCAAACTGAGGTTAGAAGATCCAGCTGAGAAGGCATTTCAAACATAGTAGAGCCAGTCATTCCATTAAGTCACTTTTAAGAAAGGTTGTATAGCCTTCTCAATTATCACCAGAGCAAGCAAGAAAGATTTTAGCCATACATCAAAACAATGACCACTTGGGTTTTTTCTTGTCAAGTTTGAGACTATTTTTTCCTTACAGCAATGACCAAAGGTCTGTCCTGTTTCTGTATTTCCCAAGAAGCCACATTTAATTGACATCTATTTAAATGGATACATTAAAAACACTTGCTAAGATTGCTTCAGTACTACAAATAAACTGGACACACCTGAACATATATCACTTTGCATCCTAATTCATGCTAAATATGCCTGAAAAGTAGTCAGTACTATTCCCCTCCCCTACATTTCAACTTAGGCACATATGCCAGTTTAAGCATACTTGGTGCTCTTCAGGGTTTTTATTTTCATAAGTGAATATAACTCCAAAACTAGAACTCCATTTAGATCACTGCTTTTCAATCTTTTTCTGCTGTGTGGCACAAGATATCCATATTAACAATCAGGCTAGGATAATCATTAGGTTCAAAGGAAACAAAGCTCATTTGTCTGTCTTTTAGACTAAGCCTAGGAATGAGAAAATTGATTGAGTACAGATGTGAGCAAGAGTCTGAAAACTGTGCTTAGATTTTGGCTAAAAGGAATCATTTTTGAGCATTAATGAACAAGATAAAACTTTAGAGCTCCAAGTTCACTAGTGCTAATCATTGAATTCAATAGGATCCCATGGCCTAAAAGTACGACAGGGCCAGCAATTTCAGGCATATGGACAATGTCAGGGTAGCAGGGGTCAGGATTGCTGGGCTTATATACCCACATTCCCAATGGGTTTGTTATCAATTAATTCCTGTGCAAGTAAAGAAACTTTCCTGCTCATAGAAGGGTGTTAGGTGTGGGGAGGCAACAGCTGTGTTTGGGCTGACAGTGCTCAACAGACTGGAGTCAGACTGATTCAGAAGAAGCCACCTGGCTTGGTTTTGTGGTCATACAAGAAATATCTTCCCTCTGCAGAACTCTAAGCCAAGCTTTTGCATCTTTTTTTCTATTTAAACTTCTCTCTTCTCTTTATCCTGTAAAGCGATCATACAAGGACCCTAATTACATACAGTTCTTGGGCAAATCAGTAAACTCATGAGGGCAAGTGCTTTATGCTGAATGCAGAGAAGCACATGGAGTAGGAGCGTGAGCAGGTAAAGAAAGTGGGTTTGGTTTATTTGCTGAACAATTGTTGAAAGAAATACTTGTTTGATTGGAAAAGGCAGGACACTGACCATAAAACGAAACTAAAATGTTTCTCTATTATCAAAAGTGTCCATTCAACCAAAAATGAAACTCCTTGTATCAATTATCCAAAAATAACCCATGTTCAGCTTAGGTTGAATAATGTGTTTCACTTGATGTGAAGCCAGGAAACATAAAGCAATTTCAAAATACTTATTGTCATAATTCCTTATTTTATTTTTAAATTTAGGGCTATTTTTAAATATCATTTTTGAATGAGAAGTAAAAAGAAAAATAAAGCCACCTTATTCTGCTTGTGACATTTACTGGTTTATCTAAGTTCTGTAAACACTGAGTCCTATATGAGCATAAGCAAAATGAATCCAAGAGCAATCAGTTTAATATCTTATGTGTTAGATCTCTGGCTTCTGTTAGATTTTGGCAACAGCACTGAACAGTGTTTGGAGTGGGGGTTGACTATGGTTTGGGGGTCTTTTTAAATATATGCTCTTGTTTAAATAAGTTGCAGGCATTCCTTTAACTATGATCTTGGTTTTTAATAGTCATATTTTGACACATCAGGACAGGCCCTAATGAGATACACTCAGATATATTTAGATTGATATGATGCAATATGCAGCTATCTTGATATATTCAAGCTCTCACCAGAAATACCTGGCAAATGTGATCCATTCACCTTCATCAATTTCTGTGCAGATGCACTGGTGGCAAATTTTAAAACACCGGAAACTCTATCAAAACAGAATCGTTTTATGAAGTATATTCTTTAGTTCACTCACAGTCACAGGACATAAAACAGGCAGGTTTTTTTACATAAATCATTTTCTGTTATGCAAAAGGTCACACTCTACAATGACTGTTAGTCATTTGCAACCTTAACACCTATGAATTTACAAATCTATTTGAAGACTTCACGAAAAAGAAGACCAAGATGGGTACTGTGATTTCTACACTGAGTAGAAATCATTTCATTTTCATTCCCAGTTTAAGGCCAGCTTCTAGATTATCTCTGCTTCAGCTAGGATGACTGAAACCTGAATAGACGGCAAGGAAAAGCTTGTGTTTCAATAAAAGACTCATCTAAGGTTTTCAGAAGCTTAAATAAATAAACAAGCGTTCAGTAGGATCTAGGGAAGAGTGGTGCCCTTTACAACTGGTGCAGAAGAAATGTGCTTTTAACTTGCACACTGGTCCATTCACACATATACACTTTTCACTTCTGTGAATGTTAAAAACATTTTGTCTGCATTGGGTAGGTCAAATGCTCAAAGTTGAAAACATTTATCATTCAGTTGGTATGACTTTATTGGAGACAGCAGTCATATATCAACAAAGATTCAGGACAGTGACTTTTCCTGAGGGATTCAGGGAGTGAAGGAGTACATTAACCACAGACACATTTTCTTGCTATTCAATTGCTTATTACTGTACCATCCAGGACAGCACATTATACCATAATATTTTGCATAATGGCTGAAAATGATACATACCTTTTTAAGATGTGACAAGTCCAGTCTCACTGCCCATATGACCCTTATGATCCCTCACATAAACTTTGGTTCTATCTATAGAGGTTTAATTTCTTGCTTCATGTGATTTGTTCTAAATATAAATTCTTCTAACCTAATCTCATAAATTTAATTGAAACTTGTTTCTAATAAATACCTACTTTAATCCTTTAACACTGTCTGGCCCCTGCTCCAGGTAGCCTCACAAGACATCAGAAAGAATTGCTCAGTGAACAATTCAGATTAATTACTTCAAAACAAAGGGATGTTATTGCTACATGAGGACAATTCTATGCTAAGAACAGCTCAGCTAAAATTCCTGTTCTTGTGGTCACTGTTTTTGCTGGGGAAGGGACGGAACATCAAATACTCAAATAGTCCACCCAAGAAAGGAGTGGTAACAACTGCTCCAGACTGAGAACACATTCCTTGTTTCCTCTAAACACAAACTTATTTCAAGAAAAAGTAATCCTTTCAAAAAATGAAACTATTATCTCTGGCTCATTAAGACAAATTTCAGTATTTGTCCATTTTCAGAAATGGTTTGATAGAGATAAAGGGATTGTTTCCAATTACTGTTGACACACTTCTTGAACTTGGCTTGCTAAAGCATAAAAGCATACGTGAAATGTCTGTGTTCAATATCACTTATTCCCAAATGTCTAGCTTGGAAATCGCTGTTTAATCAATCCAAAAATGGAGAGAAAATCCATTAGGCATACAATCAATGACTGTAGATCATCTTCAAATAAAGTCTTCACTAAAGAGCTCATTTCAAACTGAGCAAACATTAAGTCCTGAAGTTATATAATCAGCAAACATTAAGTCCTGGAGTTATATAATCAGCAAACATCTATCCACCAGAAAGTGTATCAAAGTCAGAACTTGGCATATCATAACACAGCTTTTATTTACAAGGTGACGTATGCTAATGGGGAATATCAGCCCTAGCAGACAAAAAAGAAGGCAAAACTTTAACACTTATCTCCCTTTCATATGCTGGTCACGATAAAAACGAATTTGAAAATATTTTACAGGCTTAGCATAATATTTTGCTTTGTTCAGTGAGAGGCTGTTGCACACTAGTACAGTGGAAAATTCTGTATTTTTTGTATTTTCACTGCTGACAAATAGGGAAACATTAAGAATTCTGTCTAACTTTGGTAATTATGACTTGCTTAGACTGTGTAAATAGCATTTAATAAGAACATGGAGATTCCCAAATAAAAGGCAAAGTATAGCATTTTCTTTCCAAAGCCGGGTTTACTCTATTGCCTTGCACACAAAATTTTCCAGGATAAACTAATAGTCAACTGCCATGTTAAGCCCCCTTGATACCAAGTGTCAGTTATCAAAAAAAATATATCCTATATCCTGTCATTAATCTGCAGTGGGTTTTATCCACAGATCTCAACACAAGCCAATGAGCTGCCAACCCTGACAGCTGCAAATGTCTCCTGCATGAACTGTGGGCTAGATTCCTATCTCAGTTACAGCAGTAACAATAAAAGGTTCTTTAGTAAACAACATCAACATGAAATAAGTACATCAATTATCTATGGTAAAATTACAGGTAGGACTTCATGAATATGGGAAAGAAAATGAAACAGTAATTTTTTATGTATAAATACTACAAATTTAACCCTTAATAAATTAACCATCCAGTCAAATAAATGAGGAAACTATTCCAAGCAACAAAAAACCCCACCCCTCCATTTCTGAAACTTAATTATACTGGTTCTGCATCAGTAAGACATTTGCCATTTGATTTTATGCATTCATGGGGTGAAAACTATTTTGAGTCTAAAGAACTGCCAAAGTCTTTTAGGATATTACATTTTATTGTCAACAGGAGATCAACCACCTTGCATTAGATCTCCTTTCTCTGTTCCTGAACTCCAATGTAGTTGAATACTCCCCCTTATGGGCTGCTACAACATGACATTATCGTGCTCTGTATTTCTCTTAACTAAATGCTACCACCTCCTACATGCACTGTATATATAGTAACAGAGTTAACACAGGTTTAGAGTATTCCAACCCATAAAAACTGTTTCGTTTCACTGTCTGTGATAGCAGATTTTTACAACTGGAAATTGCCATTCTTTGTTTTGCTTTGAAATGTGTTTTTGCTCATCATTATTAAATTTCAGAATAAATATATAGGAAGATAATTGATTAAGTCAGGGATCTGATGGCTGTTTTGTTCTTATTGGAATTTTCTGTTTTGTTCTTATTAGAATTTACTCTGGACAATAAATACATCTAAGCATTGTTGTTAGGAGATTTGCCATTGCAGTGACTTATTTGAAATCATATTTGTTAATTCTGAAAGAACCAAATGTTGAACAGTGAAATGAAATCTAATTAAAATGGTATTCACTACACTTTCCTGAAGAAGTGAAAAAAACTGTACAGTATGTGTATGTGGCCACTAGCACATACTGTCTGTGTATATTTGGTGAGAATAACTTTCACTCCAAGTTCACTACTCGTTCAAGCAGTCTATGCCAAAATGGATTTGCAACTCCATTGTGCTAATCTTTTAGATGAAAGCTTTACTATTTAGACCTTATATAAGATTGGCTGCCCTAGATTATAATCCATTCAATTTAAAATGCCTTCCACCATTCAGACAGTCCTTCCTGGTTTCTGTTTTCACCCTATTACTGACTGAAAACACACAGGGTCCCTCACCTGCTATAACTGGCTGTAATAGCTTATTCCTCAGTGCAGTCTATATTCATAAATGTTCCCTGTTCTACTGTGTTTCCATATGCTTGAGGGGAAATTGTGTTGATATTTTTAATCTGAAATGTTACGCAAACAGTAAAATGCAAAGTTACCATTGATCCTCTTCACTTCTTTTTAACACCAATTCATCTTCTCAAAATGTGCTGAAAAACATTCATTAACAGGGATATAATTTCACCTCCTTTGTGCTGTGTCAGTCCAGCAAAGTGCTCTGTTCTCTTGCAGTCTTCAGAATTCAGCTGGTAACTTCAAAGAATAGCAAGAACTGACTTCTCCCAGAAGATCCTGTAACATTAAGCAATGCACATTAAGGATTAAGATCCTCTCTGGCAATAAACAGCACTTCATTTGATTCAAGATCTTCTCCCTGAACTTTAGCTAAGTGGTTCTGGGGTCATTCTAATAAAACAGTTCACTAAAAGGCATCCTTTCTGAAAGTGCTTTTATCTTTGCTTATTCCGTTTATAAAAAGGAATGAGTTTATCTGCAATGGATTTTCAATTTAGATATCTAAACAAAATAGTCAGATTAACAATTTTATGCAGCATATTCCATGGGAGTTAATGTAAAAAAATTGTTTAGAACATTTATTAGAACACTCAAAGTGTGCAAACAATACAAAGGATAAAATCAACAAGGGAACTTGGCAAAAACCTCCTAAAATCCCTTTAAAAATTAAGCTTCAATACCAAAACTCCATATAACATTTGACAAATAGTTCCCAGTACTATTTTCATCTCCTCTGTGAACAAAGGGGGTGGTGTCATCTCCATTCAAGAAGTTCACTTGATTTTGCTTTTCAAGTTTCCAAATGATGCTAAATTCAAAAACCAAAGTTCCTCTATTAGGCAAAAATTTTACAGCTCTGTCTTAAAGGAGGTGATACCTTCTGAAACAGGGAAGGTTATTCAACATTTCTCCTAAATTCTACTATTATGAAGCTATTAAATAGCACTGAAATCTTATATGAAACGCTGAATTTCAACTTTGCTCTTTCTGAGACTGATTGTATTTGAACAGAATCTTCTTTTGTTCTAGGATTCTTCTATATGCAGTTGCACAAAATAGTTTTGAGGTTTTAAAACTGGAGTTCATAGTGGGAACTAATTGTAGATGTATTTTCTTACTAGTTATAGGCAGTACAGCTAAGGATATTTTTTGTTAGAGAATTAAACACCATAAATATGAAAGCTCTGTCTTTCAGAAGAAAGCTGCTTTTCCACAACAAAATCACCTTGGTTTTGAGGTGTTTCTAATCTTTCAAGAAGGGGGAAACACCCCACTCCCACAGGCAGTTTGTAATCTAAAAGCAGACAAATTGACAGAAACTCATGGGAAAAAAATAGGAGGCAGGAAGGCAATCCTCATTAATTTATATATTGGCTCACATCAAACAGAGGGGTCTGGTCTTTTTTTCAGTCTGATTTGTATCAGTAGCAGGGTGAAAGCCAGTCTTTCAGAGACACAGGCAAATTTGGCCACCATATCCCTCCTGGGATGTTCCTCACCTTCTTAGAGACTCTTAACCACACTTGTGCAGGAGAGGTGTTTCAGCCTATTTAGTTCGACAAGTGAGTATCTGGGCTCTCAGCTTTCCTGGCATACAGATAAAAAATCTGAAGGAGACTGATGTAAGAAAACCCTCACAAAAAACAACTGCATTCTTTCTGGCCTTTCTCTCCTGCTGGTCTTCTCTTACAGAAAGTGTTGACTCACAGGGGTTTGCATGCTGTGAGAAACAGCAAGAGTTAAGAGAGCTGAGTGCAATTCATCTGTTATGAGAACAAAAAGGAAAATGAAAATAATTATTTATAGTATCATGAAGTTCCTGAGTTCAGTCCATCCAGGGCAGAATCTCAGTTGTTAAGACACTTAAATCTTTCAATGCCTCAATTCAAGCTTCCTTTTGGATCTGCAATTTTTTATGAAATCTTAATAGATAAAGTTATGGGGGAAAGAGGTGAGCAAGACCTTCAGTAAAAAAAGAAATTATTTAATGAGTCAGTGATTGTGAGGCTTTCCAGGTCCAACCTGAAAATTACTTGATGGCTACTGTCCCTTACATGTTATTGAGCTTACTTTAACATCAGAAACACAGACATGACTGAAGCTGATGTAAGCATCCTGCAAACTGTCAGTAGAAATCCAAAAGCTGGACTGGCCAGTGAAGCAGCACTGATGGCATCATGACAGTGATGCAGCAGGGACACTGGATCAGAGTGCCTGCAGCACACACTGTGACAGAATATTCACTCTGAACAATAAAATTATTTCTGTGCCTGAAATTCCAACTAAAGGTCAGCCACCCAAGTCAACAGGAAAGAGTGGATATGAATACAGTTAAAGGCAATTTAATAGGACATTAAATAACTTCTAATCTGCAATAAGTTATGGGCCATTCCAACTCATTCTGCTGATACAGGTGTACCAGGGCCAGTGTATGTTCCCATAGCTTTTGCACTCAAATGTGCCAATCACATATACAGCACAGCATACAAAGCATTGTGAACTGGGGCACAGCTGACCAAGAGGAGAGAATTGCCAAGGAATTCAGTTGTCTGCTGTAGTCTGCCAACAATGGAGAGATGCAAAATTGCAAGCAGAAATAATAGATCATGCTCTGGACAGTGGAAAAGAGGTGACAAATGAGGCATGGGATGTTATGCAGAACACGTACGTTCCAGAGGATGAAAGTCATCACTGCATCATCTGATTTGTAACTTCTGGCCTCAGTGGATAACCATATCATAGTCAAATCTCATTGCTTTGAAGGTCAGTGGTGAGAGTTTTATCAGCCTGACATTTATTGTCAACTTTTTTTAAAAAAAGTTCTCGTTTCATTTTAATAACAAAGGAACAAGGACATGAAGGTGATGCATAAAAAAACTCCCACTGATTTTTCATAAAATACTTGAATCTAAACAGACTTCAATTTATCAGGAATGTAGGTAACATTACCAAGTCTTTATTCACATCATACCTCCAATCAGCTTTTGAAAACAGGCATGGAATTCTAAGGTAGGACTGCTTTTGAGGTGTTCAAAAACCTAAAAGAAGCATAAGGAAAAACATTATATTAGAGTGCAAATTTTTGAATTAATTTATTCTCTTTCTCACTTCCTATGGTTTATGGTTCACTTCTCTAGAAGTGAAGTTTAAAGTCACCAGTTCTAGAGAAAAGAATATTTCTAGAGAAATGAAGCATTCATCACTGAGGGAAAACAGGAAGCTTCTATTTCTACTACTGTTCAGTTTATTGTCTTGCAAATGCAGGTTTGCCCAATGCAGTGCAAGGAAAAACAAAAGTAAGGGGAAATCTGCTTGAAACCATAATTAAGACACTTACTATCCACCCAAATAGTAGCTTATCCTCCTTTACACTAATCTGATAAAAGAGCAATGTTAAATACATCGACGTTAGGTAAATAATTTATACTGTACACTGAAGTGGGAATTTTACAATAAAAATTCTTCCTGCAAATGCAGTTTAGTCAGTGTTTTTATTCCCCACATTGCTTCAAAGTATATCCATCATTTGAGATATATCATTCCCATGACAATGGGATCACAAGGAATCATGGTATAACAATGCTAGACCAAACAGTCAGAATGTCAGCAGTGTCAAACTGGCAAATATATCATTTAACCAGAGATCAAAAGAGAAAATCTGAAGGTCAGAAATGCAATATTTATAATGCTGTCAGTAGATAGATGCATACCAAACACCTCATATCCAGACCCCTAAAAAGCTTATCAGAGGAATGTTTACAATACACAAGAGAAGCACTACTGGAGTATCCTCCATTAGTTTCCAATATGAATAAATACTGAGGCAAACATTTCCTAGTACAGCAAAAAATTTTGAGATACGCTTTAATGGTACCAACATAAGCAGCTACTACCAACATAAGCAAACTACTACCCTCATTCCCACTGATTCCACCTGATACAACAAAATCCCTCCAGCATTTTTCCAATAAGCAACACATCTCCTTGGAAAGAAACCAACAGGATTAGGACGGTTGCTGGCTTTAGAAAAGAGGAGAGAACAAACAGAAACAACTTTCTACAGTCACTGATTCATACAAGGCACTTTGGCACAGCACAAAGAAAATACCTGTGAGAAAATTCATGGTTTTTCTTGAGTATCTCTGTGACAATGGAACTGGAGATGCTAAAGGTATGAGAGGAAGGTTGACAAAAGCAAGTTCACAAGAAAAATGAAGAGAATTGACATAAGCACACCAAACTCTGGCTTTATTCAGCATATAACAATAGAAGACTGCTCTACATTTGGTGTGGGAAACAATCCATCACTGAGTGTTTGTTCCTTTCATAGCTCTCCTGTAATCATGAAAGCATTTCATCTAGATTTGACCTCAATACCATGGTAATAGATGTTCAACAACATTACCATTACCTAAATAATAGACAAAACCAAGCTAATAAAAAGGATCTAGAATAAAAGGTTATGAAATTACTGAGTTTAAATTTTGTGAGTCAAATGAGAAAAATTCAAAAGCAGTTTGTCATTTTCTTCTTGATAGCTTTTTCATTTACAATTTATTAACATAAACACAGTATCTCTTGAAATATCTTTTTGATAGCTCCCCAAATCCAGTCAGAATTAAAAAAAAAATCTCTCAGTTTTCAAGGTCCTTCTTATTGAGATTTTATCATATTCTATGTTGACTGTCAAATAAACTCTGCTCATTAAATTTTATCTGTGTCAGCAGGCTAAGGACATAAGACATGTAAAACTCCAATTTATGAATCTGAAAACTTTGAGAAACATTCTCTATTTATACAGCTTGTCTCCTTTCTCTTTTTCTTTACTTTTTGTACCCTTCCACTTCTAAAACCTTCTCCCTTTGTCAATCTCTTCAATTTCTCTATATTCTATCTATTTCTCAATCTATCTTCAAGCTCCCACTCCTCTTTGAAATTCTTCCTTTTGTCTGCCTTTCTTTAACAGGCTCAGAACTTCATTTTCCCAACTTCACTTTCAGGGATCTACTGACTGGAAGTAGAGAGGAGGTCTGCTTATTTTTGGTCCAAACAATATCTGGATGCTGGCCAGCCGACACAGACGCTCCACCCCGTCCCTCTTGAACAGTGAACAGCATGCTTCCCTGAACCCTTTGGTCCTCCCAAAACAATCACTTCTTGCTCCTTTCCTTCCTTCCTTCCACATGCTGTCTTTATGACAATAAGCAATAAATACCTTGCCCAAACAACTTTATATTGCAGATTCTGTTCTCAGACTCTCCCTCCTCTCTGTAGCATTTAGCCAGTCTCCCTCTGTCCTATAGAAATGCTCTGGATTTTGCAGCGCTCTGCTTTCCCCATCAGGTTATTTATCCTTTCCAGTTTTATCTCAATTGTCCTAAATAAGTAGGAGAACTGAAGTTGTTACCTTTGAGAATTCACTTGGTGCAAGTTTTTTAAGGAAACCTGCATGTCAGAATCACACACACTATAATGCATTACCATAACATACCATGGCACTGTACTGTACAATATATATGCACCAACAGGGTCAACTTGGCTGAAATCTTCCACTGTAAAATACCATGTGGTGATGCCCACTAAGAGCTGAAGTATTACTTAGACATTTTTCCATTTATTTCATAGAAAGAATCATGGGCATGGTAAAATATTTTCTACATATATCAATGCTCAAGCCTCAAAAAGATCAATAGTGGTTGAACAAGAATTCATTATACTAACAAAATCCATCAGAGAATATTTAAAAAAAATAAAACAAGCATCAGCCACAGCATTTCAAATTTAAGTTGCCTAGGAATTTTATTTAAATAAAGCAAGACACTGAAATAATACTGATTTTCTGGTTTTAAATTTACACACTTGGTTTTAGTGCATAAAAACATTGCCAGATGGAAAGCTGTTCATACACATTTTTCCATATTTTATCAGAAGAGTCAAGACAGATGAATTTCAAATGAAAGACTTTATGTAGTTTCTTTATAAAACTTAAGCGCAAACTATACAAGGCAGCATATGAATCTAGAGGAACAGACAACAAGTTTTACCAATGTGTTCAAAAGAATAAGAATCAAAAAAGTGGCTCTGTTAAACAGCAAAGAATACTGAGTACTTGCAAATGATATCACAACCAAGCACCACAGCATCAATTCCAGCCTTCAAAAAATCAAAGAGAATTTCTAATGAACAATGTCACTTTTGTAGCAGGTTGTGGTTTTATTATTGTTATATTTCATTGCACTAGTTAAAAACATAAATTTTTGAAAAGATAAAGAAAACTAGGTGCAAAATCCAGGCTACAGACAAATACCTATGAGAATAAGTACATTTTTAATGCATGGTTCGTTGTGGCAAAGCTCTCTAGAATAACAACTGAATCTATTGCTAGATCCAAAGAGAAGGTCAAACAAACAATGAAAAGCCATATCAAAAGATTTCAGAAGTGTGATATCCCTTTGAGTGATAACACAAAGAGCAATTCTCCTAGAGACAATAGGGTTTATGTCATGTATCCACCCTCTGTGACAAAACATGCAAACAAAATCCCCCAGCATTAAGCAATAATTGAAATTCAGAAATTGATTGAAGAATGACTGAAATAAAAAGGGCATTTTTATGCAGCAAACTGTATGTAGCAGAAGTGATTTAAAGGTGATAGATTTCAACTTAGTGTATATCCTTGATGTATCAATGGTACTAATCATTCTCAGCAAGTTTTGGGGAGTCTGAGGTTTGTTTTCATATTTTTTCCATTTGAGGCTTCTTTCGCTCTCAGTCTTCTGTGACCCCAAGAAATGCCACATACCAAAACTAAAACAGCAGGCATGGAAAAAATCCAGGTGCCTATTTTATAATATGAAGATTTTAATAACTTTTGGACAAACATGGATATATTATGTCCTGTGATTCTCCCTGCTATGGCACTGAATGCTCTCACAGAAACAAAGATGGAGGAAAACACTGTGACAGAATTCAAGGAGATTGGCAAAGATCCATGAAGTTCTTAGGCAGGTGTAGCTCTCTTTGACCTCTAAAAAACTCCTTAGTTGACTTATCAAAATCATCAAAACCAATCTACTTCAGTCACAAAGGAAACTCAAGACTCTGGAACTGGGTTTTTGTACCTCATATACCTATAGGGCAAATATCTCCCCTTGAACATCATGGGGGAAGGAGAAGAGCGAACTAGAGAACAGTCAGCCCAACTTCAAATCTCACAAATATAGAATGCAAATGTTGGGCCTCAATATACCTATAAATTGTTTCTGCAGTAGAAACTGACTTTTCAGGAACAAACTGTGTCAAACCAATCTCATTTCCTTCCTCATTATGACAGCCCATATTATCACTGATGTTTTTAATAAGGTCCCACATAAAAATCATCACATACAAACTAGAGAAATGTGATTAAAGCGCTGTTTGTTTTAAGAGGTTGTCTGACTCTCATTGAGAACATATCCTGTGAAGCACTTCCAAACTCAAAGAGATTTCAAGTAGAGTCCCACAGGGGTTTGTCTTGGTCTTAACTGTATTCAGGATTTTGTTAGTAACATGGGTGCTGCATAGCAAGCATTCCTAAAGTCCGTCAGGATATTATTGAGCCAGAAGTGGTTTCCATGGGATAAACAGTATACTGGGACCAGTTTAAATACCTCACTTTTCAGTAAGATATAGCCAAATTGAAGAGTGTGCTGAAAGGGAAAAGATTTAAGAGTTTCCTAAACTACTACTTATGAACAAATGCTCCTGTAACTGGGTTGGATCCTTCAGAAACAGCAGGATGTCCTAGTCAAGCCCATCTGGTGCTTAGACAGCAATTATCCTTACAAACAGACATTTCCTTTTGCTCCCTACAGCAGTAGAGGACAAAATTTATTCTAGATCTTCTTCTTGCTGTTCTGCTTAAGGACGTGGTGAATCTGCTGCATCCCCAACCACTCAGTTAAAAAAATGGGTTACCAAACTGATTTCCAAGACTGACCCAATTTCCTCTAGTTGTGTTTGATTCTGCCTCTCTGCTGAAGCCCTGCCAAGATCTCTCCAGCTCCCTTTCAGACTCTGATTTCTGTTGATTATGTTGCTCTTTTTATTTCCTGTTAAATGAAAAAAAGAAAAAAGACAAAACCCATTAGCAAGACTTTTATCAAACTTCTAGACAGATAGCTGTAAGCAAGACTTCATTTTCCAACGTTCTTTATAGACTTATTTAGACTGTGAGTACATTCTAGCTTTTTAGTTTAAGAATCTTTTTCCCACCCACTATGAATGCCAAGCCTGTCAATCACACTAACAACAACAAAATACATATGGGACAGTTTAAGGAGGAAGAGTAGACATGAGAAACTGCTCCTTTAACTTACTTGGAATCAACCCCAACATGTGTGCCTGGGAGAAAAAAAAATGAGTATGTGGTAAGTCATGTTACTTTCATTATTTTTGTATAAAATGGGAAAAAACAAACAGGGACAACAGTTCATATTTTCTGTACTGTAATATTTCATTGACCTATTTTGCTTAAGTATATTTTCCCGGGGCAGTATTCCAATGTTAAATACAGTATAACAAGTTGCTTGCTGCTGCTACAGGGTTTTGGAAAGCCGAACTTGACTGTGAAAGTTTTGAGATAAGTTTAACACATTTAGAGCTTATGTTCATGAATATATAGAGAGTATTTAGTAAGAAATGCCAGAGGTATGATCTAGGAAACAGTTTTTATACTGCTTTTTAACTATGAAATCACAAACTGAGAACTTAATTTACAAAAAGCCAAAGAGCTGTAGCCTGCAAAAACTTGTTCTTTATGTTGCTTGCACATTTCAGACTCTAGGAAATGAACTTTAGCCAATATATAGTGTAAAGATGTATTAACCGTGCTTGATATAGAGGTTCTGTATAGGAATGAATTTCTCTTTAGAGGACAAAATACCTGGTGTATAAAATGCACACATTTAGATTCCTCTGAAATTTGGTAGTTCTCAAGTACTAGATGTCCTTTTTCATTAGGGCTCAAAAAATGAAATTTCTTAATATATAAAATAAGATTTCTACCTTTTTTTTGGAGGAGTGAAATTGTAAACAGTGCAGATTAAAAGTTTTAATGTTGCCAGTAAGACATAAGTTTTTAAAATAGTAGATTGCTCTCTGTACACGTACCCAGATACATTTTTAAGCCTGCCAGGGTTCACAGCAGATCAGGAGGCTCCAGGGAATTTTCAAGTAGCAAGTGAGCCTGACCTGCCCTAGGCTACTGCTGTTTCACATTCAAGTATCTAAATTCTACTTCAAAATTTTATGTAAGCACCTGAAAGTTTGGAAAGAAACTATTTCTGTGGCCTGTCTTTATCTAAGGAACTCTGGAAGCCTGATTATTCTGCTCAAGAACTCCTCCCACTACAGCCCTCACAGGCAGCATGTGTTCAAGTGCACATTTTTATCTGGGTTTATCACACCATGGGAAGTGATACATTACACAGAGGAACCAGAAGTATTAGGGTACTAAGCAGAATCAGTAATCAAATTTGGGGTTCCTCAGCCAACAATTCTTGAAATAATCCCCTTGAGGGTAATGGAAAGCAAGTGGAAGTGCATGACAATATTCTCTATTTCTGTCACACACACTTAAGAACAGAAAACTACAGCATCGATTGAGCCAAGGGCACCATCAGCATCAAGAGATGAGACAGAGAATCCCAGATGAGCCTCCCCTGTCCCTGATCTTTTTTTTCTTTTTTCCCTCATGTCATTATGTTTAATCTGACTAAAATACTAATGGAAAAATATTTCCTTAAAGTCTTACAAGTCTCTTTGGTTGAAAAGTCCCTTTGGAAGCACAAAACTGAGCACGACCTTCCCAAACAGATCTGCCTCGCTCAGTGGAGAGAGGCAGACTGCATAAATCCTTTTAAGAGTACTGTCCTAAGAGCCTAGAACACAAATTCAGGCAACGTCAGCACAGAAGAACCAGCCACAATCCAGTGTTGAGGGAGAGCAGAGAGAAAGCAGGCAGGAGAAGTAGGATGCCTGGGCACAGCACGGTGGGCAGCTGGCAGGGCAGAGCTGCAGGCAGTGCAGACAGGTGACAGCAGTGGGCAGCAGGTTCAGGAGCTGGTTCAGGAGCAGCTCTCGCATCTCAGTGCTCCTGAAAATGCTCCCAACCTGATGGGCAGTCAGAGGAGGAGGAGCAGGTAAGGCTGGCAGCACGCACTGAGCTGAAAAATTCTTAAAGCACTTTTTAATTTGCCTTTGAGATGTTCTGAACTAGGACTGCCTACACCTACTCGGTAAGCAAACAGCCTGTACCACATAAATATCTGCACTTCACATTAGTCATGTTCCACACCTGATGCCATCTGTTATTTGGTTGTTTCCTGTAAGCAGCCATTAAACCTGTAACTCACACATCTCCCACCCAGCTGCTTCCCACCTTCACAATTCATGACAACTCTACAACAGACAAAATCACTCCTGCACTCAAATTAAGCAAGCAAAATTTCTTAAGGAATACATGCACCTCTCTCTTCTGGTTCTGCATACAGGGGAAAGAGTATTGCTGCCTCCTGTCATCCACAGGAGGATGGTGCCCCCCTTGGAAAAACTCACAGCCAACATTATCAAACATTGAACAATACAAAGCACTATGAAATTCAACATCATTTTTTCATAATGTGCCAGACAAGCACTGCTAGGGTTTTTCCGAGCAGGCCAAATTTAAGATGCAAGAGCTTCAATCTTATTTCTGAAACTATGGGCGTGGACTTTTGCCAGATTCAGTGTTCTGCCAAGTCAGAAAATAGCAAAAAGGTATTCACTGGCAACAACTGACCTGTCAGTCACTCTAACAGCAAAAATACATGCAGGAGAATTTTAAGGATAGAGACAAATGAGACACTTCAACTTTTTCAGGAATGACAGGTATGTGCATATGTTGATATAACAACCAGTTTCCTTATACTGGAGTCACTCACAGAAGAACATTGGTACTTCCTAAATCACCCTTTACAGGCATTCACTTTAAGTGAGCAAACAGGAAAAAAGTTGCAAAAAGGACTTCCTCCTCAGATTTCTACATCAGTAAAAAACAGCAAAGCAAGAGTTCAGTATTACTCATGCAGATCAAGTCTTTCTCCCTGGATAGAAGCATGACCACAAAACTACCATCTCAAGAGGAGTTTGAGAACTGGACAGCTTTTCAAGTTGCAGATCTCTTAAGACAGGTACTGAATCTGTATATAAGACTTCAGAGAGTTCAGTCTATATTCAGCTAGCAGAAACACTTCCTGGATTTATCCTTGGAAAACCATATATCTTATCCTACATCTAGCACAAATATTTAAAAGCGCTAAAAATAGTTTAGACACCACTTTATTAATATAACTTGAGGTTTTGGTACTCTCCTGTTTTCTATAGAAATCTAACTCATGGTAGAAGCTAAGATCTCCAACATTACAAACCATACAAAAAATGTTTTCTCACAGGAATATTGCTTATAAGAGAAAGGGTATTTCATGCCCGAATTTATTTCCTGCTGGGAAGAAATTATTTCAGAGAAAGTATGTCAAGTTTTATATTTGAATATAGCTTTAAAATACAGCATGTCAATAAGAATTTACTGTTCACATTTTCTTCTCAATACATATATACACACAGTAGTTGCTAGATGTTGTTTAAGTTTAATGTACTTGAGCTTCTGAGAGGGGATTTGAGTTATTCCTTTGTTAGCTTGTATATTTCTTTGTTCTACAACGTCCTTTCTGGTATATCTAAAATAACATGAATTGCACAAAGTATTCCAAGCTCATTTTCAGACATCTTTCACTATCTTACTACTCTCCTCTCAGATATATAAAATATATCCTCCATGATATAGCCTTTTTTAATCACATTTTTCCTTATAACTTACTGAATATTATTACTCAGATTTTAGAGTTCTACCTGTGACTTCTAAAGTCCATTCCTGCAATTGGATATATAATCTCATTTTATATCCCTTTTGTTTGTTTTTATGCAAGTTACTCTGTAATTTTGTATATAGGACTTTTTTTTCCTGTGTTTATTCTAACTGTAAGAGCACCAATCTTTTCCAGTACCTTCTTTACACCAACAGTGAGAATTCATGGTCATTAAGGTTCTTCATCCTTTTCAGTTGAAGGAACATACAATCTTTTTCAAGGAAAATAATAATGCTATAAATTCTTCCCACAGGAGTTCCCACTTGTAGCCACATAAAAAGTAGGCCATAGTTTAAAATTATCATTTTGTATTATTATTTTTTTCATTTTGCCTGTATATAAATACATATGCTTACTCACGTACAATTAAAAAAATAAAAAGACAACAAAACCACAAGCAGTTTCACAGTGGAGATGCAGCACGGGTGGACCACTGCTCCCACACTAAGAAATCTAATATCTCCATGGAATTAACTCATGCCATAAAGGTAATGGATCAGCTAAGCTGTGAACTTGGTACTGTGAACAGCTCAGAGGATTCGTTAGCTCAAAGCCTTTCAGCTTAAAGGAAATCAGGCTAATTTATAGAAGTTAGAATGGTTTTAAAGTACCCTGTAATTCTATGCAGAATACAAGACAGAAAATTAATAACAATTGTTCTACAACTCAGAGGCTTTCAGAGAAATTTCAGGCACACCACAACTACTGGCTTCATACTTGTTAACAGTATAAGCTTTAATGCCTATGCTTACACTCACAACACTGATTAAAGCAGCCAAATAAACCAGTTACTACAGTATATCCACAGTAAGCCCTTGGCCATTCCATGTATCAAAGACTGGCCCAGCCATTTGCCTGTGGCCACTGTGCACAGAGCTGTCAGCTCCCACTGCCAGCACTCCAGAGAGCCTCAGCACCAGCTCCTCCATCATTTCCATAGTCAGACCACATGCCGGGGGCTGTGCTGGATCTCCTCACCCTAAGACTGGCCATACGTGTTCATGAACCCTAAAAAAATCTGTTAAGGACACAGAAACAAATACCAAAATGTGCCAGAACTAGGATTGCTTCCATAGCCTGAACTTCCCATTTTCACATACACACCATGATAGCCTGTAACTGTTTCTTGACATGCTATCTTTTCTGTTCACAAACCTGCTAATGCAGAGACACCAGCAGGTTTCTGCATTATTCTATGCCATTACAGAAATTGTAAGGTGTACAAGGCCAGGGCTGGCAGAAAACCAGAGAATAAATACACAGTACTGTTGATTTAATTCTGCCTTGAAATATCAGATCCTGTTACTGCCCCAGCACAACACTTTCACCTGAAGATATGCAAGTCACCCAGAAAAACATGACATTTCCCAAGTAGGAGAAGGAAGTGAAGTTTCCCCTCCCCTTCCCAAGAAGTGGGAGACAAGAGCTACAACCACAGTGGCAGCTCTGCTCAGAAGGTAAAAATAGCAAAATATTTACTATGCAGATACACATTTATATCTCTTAGATCTAAACAGTTGTAGTTAGGTATCAAAACCCACTGGACACTGTGTGAGTTTTATTTCTCGTGCACCTCAACTCCCGTTACAAATCAAGTTTTCATGTCAGAGAGTGGTCTCAGAATAAAGAGTTATTAGTGATTCTGAAGCACTTGGACAATAAAGAGTGCTGTAGAACAGTTCAGATTTTTACAAAATCGTTCTGGGTTCCGAGAAGGTTTTGAGTACCGTGCAGTACAGGTACACAAGACAGACGAGCAGTGAGCACTAAACAGAAAACAATACATCAACCTTCAGGAAAGTAATATCAGCTTCCATGTTCTGTGACTGAGGCTGGGTTTTCTAGAAGAGGTATACTCCTACTGATGCCACAATATATATGTAAAGTGGGCATGTACATATGTACCATGCAATTTTCATATGTTCTTAAATTTGAAAGTCATAATTATATAGATTTTTCTGTGTCATAAATACAGAAGTTCTTAACTAGCCATTCTGCAAAGTCTTTCCAGCCTCATGAAAGGCATTTTGTGTAAAATCAATACCATAACTACTAAATAATAATTAACCACACAGATTTTGCATTTTCCCTCATAAATAAGTGAAGACAGTAATGGAGACCTGTTAGCCACGTAGATGTACCTCACTGTCATCTTGCATCTATGCTGTAATTGCAACAACACTGAATTATTCCATGTTGTGTTCAGGGATTATCTACTTGGCCTCCATTTCTCATGTAGTTGGGTCTCTCTACTAGTACTGAGCTTAATGCACTTGTAAGAAAAGTTAATGCAATCCCAAGAAAATTAGAGGTTCCATGGTCACTAAACACCTGCAGCAAGACACCCACTTGCCTGATGCATTAACCATGTCAAATGAACAAACTTTCCCTTACACAAAAGCTTGATTAAGAGCATAAGGCAAAGCTCAAAAGCAGCTCATCAAGCCAGTTACTGAAGATATAGGCAGAACTTAGAAATAGATGGGCAAAAGTCAAGAGAAGCAGAGAGTGCACAGCCTTGATTATCTGCCTCTCCACCAACACCAGTGCAACAGATGGCAAATGAACACAATCCACAACCATTGATCCAACAACCACAGCAACCCTCTCCTTTGAATTGTGATCTATTCTGTATTGCAAACAAGCAGGACTTTCCCAATCATACTAGAAAAAAAATATATAAAAACCCAGGCATATCAGATTAAAAAAAAAAAAAAGTATGTTTGAACAGAACATTTTCATATCAAAAAGTCAAAAAGTAGATAAAATATACATTGAATATTTAAGCATGATCAGTTTTAAGTAGTCTAGAAACACAGCATTATCTTAGGAAAGCCACATAACTATGTCTATGAGAAGAACCTACTGCACTAATTTCTCTGTTAGCATCTGATTTGGTCACTACTGATACAGATCATCTAAGCATCACAAATACTAAAACTTATTTTGAGAGTGGTACATTCTTAAAAAAAATATTTTTAATTTTTTTTGCTACTTTCCATGCAGAATAGTTAATTTCTCTTAAAGGCCACACTAAGGCATCTAACACACCATGAGATTTCTAAGACATCTTCAGCCCTGATCCATTCTTTTCCACTTTTTAATAGAAAATCCAATGTGTCCATTTTTTTCCAAATAACCATTCAGTAGTTAGTTCTATTTCAAGATGTAATATTTCTGGACATTCTGATTTCATTTTTATTTGTAATCAACATCAGCTTTGTTAAAAAACATGATTACCACAACCACATTACAGAAAAAAAATCCCGTTTCTGAACCTGAATTCTTTCCAGCACTGCCCATCATCATGGTAAGTGCAGGACACAGCCCAAGTATCCAGTGCTGAAGTCGAGCAGCCACCAGAACAAACAGAGTAGGTAAACAGGCATGTGGGCTGAGGACATGGCTAATGATGAACTTTTGCCTCAGGTTACTTTTTAACCTGTTTCTAATTCTGGCTTCTTATCCCATAGCAATTCACAGTATTTCTGTTGGGCTCCTTGCTCCATTGTATGACATTTGCTGCTTTGAAAATTCTTCTTGTCTACTCCATTCACAATTTCATTACCCCTTATCCCCTGTAATCTTTCTTCCTAAGAAAGGTAATACTGTGTCTTATCTGTCACTGCCTAGGCATTACAGTTACTCAATACTCTTCTTCTAATTATCCTTGTCAAGTAGTATAACAATTCCACAACCCCAAGTATTTGAGCCTGGAAATATTAACTAATTTGTTTACAAATGTCAAGTTTCACACTATTGTAATAATCTTATCTTTTTTCTCACCTCAGTTTGGAATGCCTGAATCTGCTGTGGTTGTAGAAAAACTGTGTATGAATGGATCTCATTTCTTGGTAAGCAAATATTCCGTAAGAGCTCTCACCCAGGTGTATTTCAGGTTGAGGATTGCACTCGTTACAGTACCAGGAAATAACCTGAAATTTTCCTTCTTTATACACATTCCATCAATTTCTTTGATTTTTGCATTTTAGTGGGTTGATTTCCACCTCTGGCTCGAGGAATCCCCCTAGACAAAAGAAATCCCAGCCAGCCTTCCCCCACTCCAGAGAAAGGGCAGATAAAATCAGCACACAGGTGTGACAGGGGACAGCTCATGAAATATGAGGAGGTTGTGGGCTTTTTCAACAATATAGATATTTTAAAGCCATCATTTATGTAAAAGCTTTTTCATAAAATTTGCATGATTAAGAACATTTACCAGAAGAGAATTGTACATTAGTTTTATAATAAAAGTTTAGAGAAACAGTGCCTGAAAAACCTGATAATGCCCTTTCCTGACCTCTATAGAATTGATTGCAACTAACTAGGAGAGAGAACTAAAGTAACTCCTTGAACTGCAGCAATTCCTCTACCAATAATACCATTTGTAGCTATTGAAATAAAAGTTCTTTAAAATCTATTTTAAGGGTAAAATTATTGTTATGGCGCATTTATGCACTGCAGAGATAATATGTTTGCTTGGCAATTCATTGCTCAACAGAACAGCTTCCTGGGTGCATCAGGAATTACACCTGCTGTTTATTCTAACAAGAGCTTCAGTGCTGCAACATGATTCATGAGACTGCAGGTGCACCATGGCCACAGAGTAAAACTGGGTTCTACCAACCGTTCACACTAATGCAGTAGGGCTAACAAAGCTGTCAAATACACACAGATTCCTGTCCTGTTCATCCATTACCAATGGGATCACTAAAGGTGCTGCAGTCTCCATCACTGGATGAGAGGCAGTGAAGTTAAAGCTAAGGGTGGATGTGGTTGCTTGCTGTGGCTCTGTAAATAAAGCTGTAGAGCAGCAGTGGACTGAGAAGTAATTTCAGATGTTAGTGGAAACCTATTCAAAACACAAGTGAAAAAAGCAAGGAGAACAATGGATGACCTTTGATGACAGACTACAACAGAAAAGTAGTATGATTAAAAATGAAAGTACTTGCTAGTATGTTCTCCAAACTATGTAGTGTCTTCAAAATACCTGTAAAGATTATTTTGCACTGCAGAAAACATGGCATTATACATGGGATAAAATGAGCAACATACATTTTTTATGTCATTATAGAAAAAATGAGACAGGTCTCACACACTGGTAGAAACTTTCCTACAGATTTTTTATATTCTTTAATTGAATTTTCAGTAGCATTGTCAACATGATAAATCTGCATGCTTGAAACAGAATTAATTATAACAATACTAAAACAAATTCATATACTTATACTTTGCTACCATTAATAGCTTTATTTGAGTAATCATAAGATGCTGTTCTCCTATGTACAAGCTAACACATCTATCAATTTAAAAGTAATTAAATAAACAGCCAAGTTTTTTATTCCAAGCTCCTAGCCCAATATATGAGAAATCTCTACTATGCCAGAAATTAAATGTGCCTTATATGTTACAAGGTGTGTTTTAGAAAGCATAGCCTTAGTAGAGCTACCTTAGCAGTATACAATGGAGTAACCATATGTTGGACATTTCCACTCAAAAAATCTGAGTTTCTTTTCACATAACATACAGCACGATTCCCTGACTGGATCTACTGTTCTGTGTAAAGACGTTCAGAATTGAAAAATGCCAAAAATCCTGAAGCTGTTATGTGCCTGTTAACTAACTGTCTTTTGCAAGAACTTGAGGGTTTGCACTTCAGTTTATCCTTCAGTTATAAGATGAATAGGATTTCCTTCTACTGCTGTCTGCAAAGTATAAACAGAAGCTCAATATCACCTTTAGACATTGAGACATCTATCACTACACAGCAATGAACAAAAAAAAAAAACCTAAGCCCAAAACCCTTAAACAAAACACTTAAGCCTGATGATACCTACTAAATGCAAGTGTCAGAATAATTTTTAAAAAGCAATACAGGTTTGCTGCTGTGTGTGCATAGAGACCCTGTGCACACATGTAGATCTCACTGTACACGTGCAGTGTTTCTGTGTGTCTAGCAAAAGTTAGATGAATATTTAGATACGGATCTGGGTTTGCTACGAGATCTGTTAGGAATCACTGGAAAAGTGAAAATTCCTTCTAGTCTAGCAGATCAAGAAGAAAGCAACACTGTGGTATCTGACATGAGAGCACAGTGAGCTTCTCCAACTGCACATTCAGAGAGGCCCAAGTTACTGTTTTACCTTTGCATCAGCTGAAAAATTGTCTTCCATCCCAGCTGCAGAAGGCACATCCGAGTGCCTGGGAAGGCAGGGGGGACATCCCAAGGGGAGCCACTCCAACACCCACCCATCCCACAAGCCCTTCTTCTCACAGAGTGACTCCTCCAGCCTGCCCCAAACCCCTGCTATGGCACTGACCCCTTAAGCACATGCAGTACAGGTGCTTTGTGCCAGTGAGATAAGCCAAAATCCAGAGGTAGTGCCAGCCCATTTCTAGGGAAGCTTTCCTGGAAAGAAAGATCTGCAGCCAGCCCACTGCACTTTTATCAAAGATATAAACATCAACCCACCAGATGTGCCTTTATTTCCTGGTTTTCCAGTGAGCACGCTCATCTTTTTAATTTTTTCAAAGAGGAATGTTGTCAGATGTTGGGAAAACGTTGCAGAAGGTAATTATCCTAAAGCCTGCCACTGAACTAACATAAAACTACTCAGGGATCCATCCTGCACAAAATCCTTCATGCCAAATGCAAACTGCATTTTATTTGAAAGTGAATCAAACATTTATCAATAGCAAGGTCTTTTTGAAGTTTAAAGTGTTCAGAGTCATGCAGGCATTACAGCCACAAAATCTGTGATAAGTTGGCCACAACACCTTAAATCAATTTGACTGCCTTCAGAATAGAAATAATCAACATTTATATGGTCATTTCTTTGAATATTTCTTGCCTTTGAGTAGCTAAAAAACAATCATTTTTATGGTAATATCATATTCTGTTTTATAAACATACTGAGCACCCAACTGAACTTTTATAGGAAACTAAATTACATGCATTTCATAAAAATTTAGAAGTAATAGCTCTTCTTTTACACTTCTGTAGAATCTAAAACCACAAAAGGTTGGTATATTAGATCTGAAGCGTACCATGCAGTTTCATTTTTCATCAATAGTACCATACTTGTGATAGCTACTCAATATGCTGGTCACATCTGAGTGATGCTAATCTAGTCCTAATGTGCAAATCAGCATTAAGCCACAGCTGCATTGCACAAGCATATTATATTCTCTCTTGCTTTTTAATGTCTGAACTTGCTACACTGTGCTCCTGGCTTTTCAGTTCCCTCTAAGTGTAGGTTGCTTGTTTGATGTTTTTTTAAAATTCTGTTTTGAATTCCCAGTGACAGATTGAAAGAGATATAAAAACAGTGAAGTTTTACTTGAACTTCAGAACTGAAAATAGGAGATTCTCTTAGTGGATTTGTATATAGAAATTTACTAAAAGAAATCTAAACACAGCAAAAATGGTCAGGCATTGATTCTAAACAACTTTCATGTATTTCTACTCTTTCTTGCTCTTTCAGAATGTGTTTTGAATTGCATGGCTGGAATAAGAATGCCCTGGAGAAAACCAGAGCCATGTTATTCACAAATACTCTACTGGGGATTTTTGAATCATATTTTAAAAATGGAACCTGTGCCTTCCTGTGGGAGATTCCTGACTCCCTGCCAGTGCAAAACACTGCCAGAGCTTGTCAGGTTCAACTCACCGAGCCTGTCCTTTGACATCCATTTCTGTCAGCATTGCTACTGAGAAAAAGCAGCTCTTGTCCAGAAAAAGCAACCCTCGTCTCACTTGGGTGCTCCCTCCCATCCCTGCAATGCAGAAGCAGCAGACAGGAAAGGACAGGAACCACATCTGCTTTCTATAGTGACCACAGCAACCAAACACACCTCACCTAGAGCTTCTCTGTTGCTATTTGAAATCTCCCACCTTCCCCAGTTTCAGCTAAAAGAGTATTTCCCAATGATGGGAGTGATATTTTCACAGCACGGGATATGGGAGTTGGTGGAAAAACGTTAAAATTTGTTTAGGTGGCTTGGATATCTGCTTGGAACAAAGATAACCAGCACCAGGTTCTGTTCAGATTGGTCTGACATCCACCCCTGTATACTTAGTTTTACAAATAAAATTCAGACCATGAATGCCTTGAGCTTCCAGAGAGGGGGAAAAATTCTTTTCTAGGTCCTATAAAAATAAAAGAAATTAAAGACTTACTGAGTACATTCTTATAAGCTAATTCTTCTGGGAAAGAGCCAAGAGTCTTGCAGTGTTTTTCTGAGTGTCAAGCAAGCATAGAAAGCTTAGGTAAGGTCAGAGAAACATGGTCCCAGTTGCAGGTACTGTTGAGTCCCACTCGTGGGCTGGCTGTTCACACCTTAATTCCCCAAGTGCATATCCAGGGTTTAATAATGTACTGCATCTCAGAAAGCCATAAAAATTAGCTTTTTGCAATGACACAAAGTTTTAATATTAATGTTTTGGCGTATCCAATTGTTTTGGAAGTAGAAGTGATGAGGGCATTGTTTGTCCTGCCTTTGGCAAGCACACAAGGTTACCATGGCAAAAAAGGGATTGCTCACCACAGAAAATTGATGTTACAAAAATACACATCTTCAGCTACAAAACTAAATTAGGCCATGCAACTGCATTAATCTAGTTCCATTTTTACACAATTTTTATTCCTCTGACACTGTTTTCTCCTATTTATCCACCATCTGCCACCTTCCCCGTCACCTTTCCCCTCTGCAGTTCACAGTGACTGAGCCCCTCTGCACCCACTCCACTTTAAACCTCCTTGCCTTCAGTGCCCTCCAACACCCAGGGCTTTGTTTCTGCTCCTCTTTTAGCCAGGGCCCTCCTTCCCTTTGCTCCTTAATTAGGTTCTATTGGTCACAGATTGAAATTTCTCCCACTGACATTCCTCATGGATTTACACTCCTTCAGGCTTTCCTCATTTCCATTCTTCACAGATGGAAACGTTTCCTGTCAGAGGCAGCAGAAGTAGCTTAGATATCAAAAGTATTTTTTCAGAAACACCTTAATTTCCAGGTATTTCTACAGATTGTGCTCACTTCCTCAATGAAGAGTGGATAGTAGTAGGAGCTGGGCACCTTAGTGGTAGTAGGACCTTCAGAGCTTGGTATCTTTTGTGCAAAGTGATCTGAGCACCTATCCCTTTAGCAAGTACATTACAGACTTGGAAAACACAGTTGAAATAAAGCTGTTTAAAATGAAAGTTTTCAGGGCAGGAAGAAACTGAAAATAGTTTCTTCTCCAGGGAGATAGATGCAAAGCATTAAAAGAGAAGGCAGAAAAGGTAACAAAGAGCAGAGCAGTGCAAGCTTTGCCCCTGAGCAGATCTTGCAGGGATGCAGAGGGGGCTGAGCAAAGGGACAGGTAAGAACAGCTCTCTGGGTCCCCTGAACACCAGCAGCTGCCAAGTCCTGAGGGCTTTGGTTCTGCTCCTTACTGTTTCTAACCAAACAGGAAACTGTTTCTGAAAGCAGAATCAGTCCCTTAAGAGTCATTTCAAGAAGAAGAAAATGGTAAGAACATGTCTTAGAAAGGAGACAAATGTTGTTTAACTTACCACCTCACTAGAAGCAGAGCGTCACCTTAAAGAGATGTGGGCTAAAAGAAAGATATTTTACAGCTAAGCACCTCTGCTGCTTATCAATCATCTTCAATCAGCTCGTAAGGTACAAGGGTACTATACATTCATGCCTCATCAAAGCACAAGGCAATTGTAAAATAAAAGCAAAATTTACATGTTTATCCTTATTCTCAAAAAAAAAAGTCAAAAGAAATATGAAGCTGGATTACTGAACATAGATATAATTTCTGAAATATAGGGCACTGTGAAGATACACATCATTCTTGGCACACAAGAACACAAGTGATTTTAGCTATCAAGTTATTATTTAAGCATATATGAATATTAGCAAATAAAACACTCAAAAGAGATTACTAGACTGAGATACAAAGTCAAACATCATTATTACTGGATTCCCATAATGGCTTAGAAACTGAATTTTATCCAATCATTTTGAATTCTTTTCCTGCCAAGTATTTTCAAATATCTCAAAAGCAACTTAATAAAACTGTCTAATGTCATAACCCAGCAATGGAGTCGTGCAGTAAAAAATCCTGAGCCCATGCAAAACTATTTATTGCAGGAGTGGCCCCTTATTTTTTTTCTGTGACAGAAGAGCATTTCTATTCATATTCCAAATGCTGCTGCCAGAAATTATTTGAACATAATTTTTTTTCATTTTGTTTTATGCAGTAGTTGCAAAGGACTTGTCTGCTTTCCAGTCTTTAAGCTCCAGCACACAACAATTCAATTGAATTCTAAATGTCATTATAGTTATAATTTCATTAAATATAGAGTAAAGGAATATCTTTTGACATAGAATTCTTTGTTCTTAAAGTTTGCTGATAATTTTAAATGTTAAGTTTTGTGCACCTTTCAAGTTCAGAGAACATGAAAAAGAACATGAGAAGTTGTGGAAATTAAGCCACTGTGTCATAGTTTCTAACATGGACTTCGTAAGCCCTTAACTGAAAATAGGAAAACTCCACAGAGCCTTGGGCTTTGTAATTTTTAATTTCCTCCTGTTTCGTTCATGTATCCTAGTTATAAAAGTGCACCCCCTCTTTCAAGAATTTGTGATTAGAAGAGTCTTCATTTTGGTTGTTTTGTACTTTTTCCTTCATGAAAGATGAGGAGATTTTACAATGCATGTAAGTTGCTTCACAGTACTAATGTCCAAAATCATTGGTAACATTTAAAAATTGAGCCAGAAACTATAATCACTCCCTCATTGTTAAAAACCAGCTGCTAACCATTTCAGAAGTCTTCTAGCATGCCTAATCAGAATTTAGTCCCTCTGCTTTCACATTATACGTTTCCAATACAAAGCTATAAATTCCTAATTCTCCACTCTTTACTTCATTCTTAAAGGTGAAGAGGGGCACCATAGTGCTCTTAACCTGAGAGATATTTCCAAAGGCTTCTGAGAAAATACATTTTTCTGCAGTAAAGACTAAAGCCAGTTAAATATTAGCAATTCTCATGAGAAAGCATGAACAAAGTTAAAAACTCATGTTGTAGAGAAGTTTTTCCAAGAAAGAGCCAACTCTTAGGGCTCGGTTGGTTTGGAAAGGTGAAGACATATACAATTCCATGAAAAACAAGAAAATCCTGTGAGAACCAGGCAATAAAGCACGGAGAAAGGATTCCTTGGCAATAGGCTGGAGAGAGTCTGAAGTTCTGTCTGTTTCTACCAAATTCAGAAAGGGAGAAATTCATCAGCCTTCTGTGTAAAAACAGGATTGCACTATGTACAGCTGATTTTAGTCTAAGTTTCTATTGCAAACAGAAGGAACCTGAAAAGGCCTCGAATATTAACATTTTATTTGAGGCAGTGGATGATATCAGTGCCAAAACGAGATGGATTTCCAAGGAGATACATTTCAAGCTGCTACTCTTAATCAAAGAACTAACTGGAGTCCTAAGTGCAGAAATGAAAGAGGACTAGAAATTATTGAAAAAAAATTAAAGGAACTTCCATTTCAAAAAAAAAAAAAAAGGCAGAGAAAGGAATACCCTTTTGTCAAAACCTGTCTGGATACTGCAACCTGCAACTAATTGTAAAGTGACAAAAAAAGCTACTAATTGTAAAGTGACATGAATGAAAGCAAAACAAGCACACTGTTATCCCCACAGGACATGCACAGGGGTGTTATGTGAGGGTGGTTATACCAGGACAGTTCTGCTGGTAGATTTTCACTTAGACACACTTGTAGCCTAAGATTTAGATATAACCCACAATAACCTGAGCACATTTTGCTAATGCTGACTGAGCTATTATGGCTGTATTAAAAAGCTTCAGGCACCTAAAATAAAAGCTCATGAAGTCTGCAATGCAAGAAACTCGAAGCATTGAGGAAGTTACCAAGTGTCAGGGAGTTCCCCCTAGTAAAATGAAGCCATCCTGGGTTTTTTTGCAGGATGACATCTGCTCTGAATAAGCGTGATGCTAAGGGGAAAGGGGAAAAAAAGCAAACAACAGGAACACCAAGCCTGTAGATTGCTACTAATGTAGTGACTTCTGAATTTCAATGTAATATTGTCTTTAATTTAAAATTATCTGCAGATGTCTTGCACAACCTGTCAGTTTTCATCATACTGCTAAGAGCAAAAGCTTCCAGCCATTCCTAGAACGGCTCAAAAGACACTATTAAATATTTATCAATCTTTCTATATATAAAAACTCATGGAATTTGCCCACATTAAAAAATAAAAACAAAACAAACACAAATGCAATTGCAGAGATCTTTCATGAGTTTTCCCAGCACCAGTTGCATGCATAAGCACAGACCTTACCATTAGGGAATCTGGCTTGAAGTTTGGGCTGGACAGCTGGGAAACCACATCACACACTGATGCTCAGGAAGAGGCATGTTGGAAAGAATTTAGAATTCCCAGAGGTCCTACAAAACTAGTCCTTAGAAGAATAAGAATTTCAATCATTTCATGCATTTTAGGCCCCTGGAATACTGAAGAGTAAATTCTATCGAAAATTCACACTAGTGGGTCAAATGCAGAAACAGAGTTTCTATTTGTAGGGTATTTGATTTTCTCTAGGCACTCTTACCTGCAGCATTTGACTTCACATCAATAAGCAGATGGGCACAAAATTCCTACAATAGATATTCTAAATTGTTTATTAATATTCTTTCAACATACTATAGAAGACTTTTATTTTGTTTCTTTGCTTTTCTATTTATTTCTTCCAATGTTCCTGTGTAGCTGGGCTTTTTCACTTAACAGTTTAACTATTTTGTCCCCTGCTACTTGAATGCAATTTACACTTTTAAAAGGTGTTATTATCTGCATCCATTGCAAGAGTCCTTGAAAAGCATAAGACAGAATTATTAAAACCTTATAAATGCCATGGGGTTGATTTCTCATGGTATGACCCTGATAGAGTAAAAACTTGATTTTCTATCAAACTTACTTAAATGTCCAATTTAGACATCTAGCATATCTAATCAGCATAATATGAGTAGGCAGGGTGCTTAACCATCTGAATGTAGGATGAGATACAGATGAATTAAACAAGTCATACAATTTTTTGGTTAAAAAAAATACAGGCATTAAACTACAAACATAAGGTATCTATTTTTACCTGATGACCTATTTTACTCAGAACTACTCAAGGCAAATGCTGACATTTGCCCTTAACCCCTAGTTTCCTGTGAAGGGGAAAATGCAACACTTCATTTGTGTTTTGATTGTCCAGGTCCTGTAGTATGTAAAAAGCAGATTAGAGAAATGTCTGTATGCACCAGCATTACACTGGTAAGTGAAAGAGATTCTTCACTGGAACAAACAAACAAACCAACCTCAAAACCTCACTCTTTTACCTGAATGTTTTTGATTCAGGTGGTATCAGAGTAGCTGAAATGCATCTGTACGAACAGCTCCAAATTTTGAAGAGGCAGTAGGAAAAAAGGGCAAATAAATTCTGTAATAGTATCATCCCCAAAGCCTGGGGTTTATTTGGTCTTATATACACTTTCCAAACAGAAAGTCCTCTACTGACAAAATTTCAGTGTTTTTTAGAACTGTACCATGCATTATTTATGGTGTTATCATTTCTTCCTTTTCCCTGTCCAATTAAGTATTCTTGAACTTTACAGTGTTGAGCTACATTTTCTGTTGGGTCTTGAAGGACTTTTGTTACTCTGCTTATGAATAAATTCAGAAATATATAAAACTGAGGAACTCAACAATTAGGTCATAGGAGTTTTTTATGTTTTCCTATGTTTTTCACTGCAACACAAACCATAACATTAGTTCTAAATGCAATAAACATGCATTTGGTCAGCACAGATAAAACTGGTATCATTTGATATTGGCAGACAATACCTGAATTTCCACAACATAACATGAAGTATGGCTGTAACATCAAGAGTTTCTTGGATGTGATTTTGCCTTTGTTGAGCTTCAGCTTGAAGTAACCTCAATTCGTGAATTTTAATCAGCTAAAGCCAAATCTAGCCAATTTGTCATGTGAAACAGTGCCCACATTCACTGACACAAGAAAAAATAAGTCAATGTAAAATACAAATTTCACAACAACACCCATCCATTTCATCACCATCTTAAATAATTAGGGAGTTTATTTTTTTCTTTTTTTTTACACTTTTATTGCACCAGAAATAGCTAGAAGTAGTTGGAACCTGTAATTGAAGTAATATGGTCATGGCTAGCAGCTTTAGTCACTAAAATGAATGTGGAAAGCCATACTAAAAAATAGTTCTTACAGTATTTCTTGAACTATGATGAAACTTAAGTAATCAAAATTGCCCGGTTTTATCCAAAAAAATTTTGCTCATAGTCAATTAAAAAAGAACTGGATTCACCTTGATACTGAACTCATTACAAACCTTTGAACACAGTGAGATATTAACTTCTAATAAACAAACAATTTGCCAGCAATTGATAATTGACATATCAAAATTCAAATGTTCTCTCTTTTTGTTCTTTTCCTTTTACAAGTGCATATGCCTAACTGTAAGGATAGCTGTTATGTAACATGATCATCCATTATTTCCTCTTGACTTTCACAAATCATCAAATCATTCAGAGAGAAGCAAATGTTTATGTTAGCGCTCAGTGTTCATACAATTCCTAGTTTGCTTCTGCACATAAACAACATTACATAACAATCACTCTGCACTATAAAATTCTTTAAAACCTTGAATAAAGCATTTTAATGTAAAAATGGAAACAGTCACTCTAAGCTAAATTTCAGTATTAGTCAATGGCTTGAGGGTGAGAAAGGGAGATACAAAATTAGCCAACAGCGACTTTTTCCTAAAAAGAAACTACTCCCACACACAAGGAAACTGGGGTTAGGAGAGCAATTTGAAGTTAACTTGTTGGTCACACTCTTCCCAGTATGAATATCACTGGCTTCCAGATACCATTAAAAGAACAGTCTAATATTAGAAATGTTCAAAAATAAGTCTATTGTTTTCCTGGAACAAGCTTATTTTTGAAGCCATGTGAATCTTCAGAAATTACTAGGATGTGAAAGGACATTTGCATGCATAGTTTTGACCTCTTCTCTTGCTCTTTGCCTGTTAATATATCTCAGCTGGTTTGTCTTTTAACATTCCAAAACTTCCAGTAGCTTTTAAAGTGCAACTTTTCTCAAAGAAAACATGCTGCTTTTCCTTTCTCCCCACACTCTGAACTCTGCACAAACTTGGTAATAGATTTAAAGACACACTGCTCCAAAATGGTGCAATGGCAGCTGAACTGAAACTCAAGTGTTATTTTATGAACTACCAGGAAAGGAAAGAGTGTCTGTATGCCAGTGAAAATTTCTAATTTCTTGTAAGCATTTAATCTTGGCTGTCAACAACATGTTGGGTCATTGACTTATAAAGCCTTGAAACAAAAATGTTTATTTTTAGACACTTTAACTATATATTCTGGTATTTGTTTCACTTCAAGAGCCATACATGCTAACTACTGTAATTTAAATTTCAGAAATCGGTAGAAAAAGCTTTTTCTAAAGGAGATTCATGTATATTTATATATAGTGGAAGAGTCATTTCAATGACATTTGGCATCATTTTTATAACCCACACTTACAGACATTTTATAATCATCTTGCTCTCAAATTAACTTGGGTCACTTCAAGAATGGAAGGCCAAAAGGATGTCTGTTCCACATCCATTCCTGAGCACTATCTAATGCTATAAAATCAATGCTGAATATACTAGGAGCAAGATTATAAAATCCAAATACTTGGAAGATTTGAGAACTTTAGGTGTAGACAGACTTCACTGGCTACCACGAAGTGTCAAAGAAAAAAAGATTGATATTTACATTTATGAAGATTCATCATGCTGAAAGGGAAGGGGAGGGAGAGATGCACATGCTGGATGTCCCAGGACATTGATTAAATTTGCAGATCTAGCATGAAATCCAAATAAATAAATGTTTGCATGTAAAGACCAAGCAGCAATACAGAAGTATAAAAAACACAAATAATGTATCACATACTGATAGTCTGTAGAGCAATATAAATATGCACAGGAACACCACAACTTTCACCTAATATTTTGAGTCCTGTATTCAAAACTAGAGCTCCTTGTTCCTATCAAAATCATCTGACAGTCTAACATCTATTAGACAGATAAAAGTCACTTGACAAATGGGTCATTATACTGTTAAATTTCCATGTAAAAACAAAGGAGGTGAAAACCTTTCAAAGCACCTTTTCCTTTGCTTCTTTCTAACTGACACTAACTGTTCAGGTCTTGACAGCTAAAGTAAAAGGAACTCAAACCTCTCAAATTAAGTTACTCTCTACCCTGGTATCTATCCCCACAACATCTATCATCCAGAAGCATCATTAGCACCAGACATGTTGCACTGACAGAAGACACTGTTGATTGCATTAAATCAGGAAATACTTTAATTCAACTATGTAAGCACAATAACAAATTTATTGGCATCCCAGAAAGACAGGATATTGGGGTATGGGGGAGGGAATGCTCCATCTACAGGCTATCTTCAAATTTCCAAACTGAGAAAAATAAAGCAGATGTTTAAATCAAATATCCTTAAACACTTTGTAGCTGAGTACTTACTGAGAAAGTTTGTAAAGCTCTTTGTGTCACTGGTATGCATTGAGTAATACTGTACTAGCCTTTGGCTTTGCCCCTTCAAGATGTAGATCTCCAAATTTGGGGCTGTCCTTGACATAAACCACTAAGCAGCATCCTGTTCTCTATCACAGACCAGGAGAGAGGTGACTACTCTGTGCTATGCCTGTCCTCCTCCCCACCTCAGAACTCCTTATCCAGACTCACTGCTGTGAGCCAACACAGATTTTGTTCATACTTTGAATGAAGATATTCACAGACACAGGCATGTGTAGTTGTTTTTCTCCAGGGGCAGAAATAGTTTCTCCTGTTAGAGCCAAGGCCACAAGTTGCATGCGCTATTGGCAGACAGTGTTTTCAACACATAACCATTGTGAAGGCTGAATTCTTGCAGCAACTTAGACCTGGCATGTGTGCTTCACAGTAACAGGTCTTAATTGTGCTCAATCTTGATACCTCTGCTGCTCATCTAAATTATCACTATTTGTGGTGTTTTGTCCTACTTGCAATGACTGCCAGCCAGCATCTTAAGGTCTACCTTTTCACAAAGTTATTTCAGCCATTGAAATGCAGCAGACGTGATATTGCTGTTGGAGTCAGTGATTATTCACTATTAATAACATTGCTTGCTGTGGCTGAGATAATGTGAATCAAGCAAATCAAGTTCTCATTTTCAAGATGCCTACAGATATAGATACATGACATACTCATGACTGTGTGAATTTAATAATGTCTATACAGAATAGCTATAACCATTGAGAACGTTAAAATCTAAACAGTGGAACTAAAGCACTACCTCAGAAACTAAACCAGTATCAAAGGAGGTACAGCAAACCTATTCCACTATCCAGGGAGTACTTTCAAAGTCAAGTAGCTCAGGACATTTCTGTGTGGGAATTTGAAATTGGTTCTTCAATGTAGATGCTCAAGGAGCTTATGAGGTGGTTTATTTCCAAAGAGAAGACAGCCAGCTATTGAAGTGTTTACGGTAGACAGGCATGTGCTAAGCCACATTTGGTTTCCTGATGGAGTATTTATTCTTATACTTAAGATTCGCTACTTCTAGTTCCCTTGATGAAATGTAAAGTGCTTATAATTATGCAGATGTTCTTTCTTAATCTTTCAAGAATATATAGGTTTTGCTTTTAAGACAGCTGTTACAGCCTAACTCTGGCTGACAGCTTCTGCCATAGTACTTGCTCTGAGAGGTAAAATGATTCTCATACTCCTTCTCTACAGCTTTTTTGGCCTCAGCTGTTTCCCAGCATTTCTAGTTGTAATTGTTTTTATCTAGATGCAGGAAAGCAGAAGGCAGCTGATTCTGCAGGCAGTGTCAGCAGGGAGCACATCTGCACAGTTCTCAGGCCCCTGGCCAGCAGGGGAGAGCTGAAGGTCCAATGTCACCCACTTTGTGGGATTTTCCAAGATTGATCCCACTGCTCCCGACAGCCTGACACACCTGGGGAGCACACACGTTTAGTTACTTGGCTTGTTTACCAGCAGTTAACTAAGATTGACTTTACTTTCCCTAAGAAAGAAGAGTCCTTGCCAGCCTCAGCTACCAGTGACCTGAGAATTGATTCCTGGTAGGATATTTCCTGTTGTCGTTTTCAGTGTCCCTCATGAGAGGAGGATGGAAACAGTCAGTACCCAGAAAACAGTTTTGTATTGCAGTGCAATGCACACAGCATCTTGCACCAACTCAGCCTCATCCTTTGTTTACAGACATTACTCTTCCTACTAACTCAATATGCAAATACTGAAAACACCACCACCACAGCCATTTTAGCTCTTGCCTCCTCCCACTGCCTTAGTAAGCAAATTGGATTAACTGAAGGGACTTTTTCATACCTGCAGAGATCTCTGCTCACTTCAGGAAATACCAAATAGCAAAACCAGATTGTTTCTATAGGAAAGATGAGCTAGAAAGAAGCTGTGCATAATCACACAGCCAAGGGACAGTCTTTGTTTTCACAGCATGAGCTAGACACAGAAGGGCAGCACTTGACTCAAATCACCTGCATGCAGTTACTGGAACAGGGCTCAGGCACCTGGAAGCAGCAGCTGGCCTCAGACCTGGTTCAGCCCTGACAAAGGCAAGATTATTAACAGAAGCTGACAGTGTCAATTCTGCTGTATGTCACCACTAAACTGGGTCAACAGCATATTGCACTCACCTTGGGCTGAGTCCTGAGGAAAAGTCAGTTCTTAAAGCACCAGGTCTGCTTCTAGCAGGACTCCTCTGTACTGAGGACATTGCTGCAGCATGTCCTGTTCTCAGGTGACTGGCATTTTGACTACAGACTAGAAATATTTTCCAGGCCTTAATTCTTAGATGTGGACAAAAATGGAACTTTTGACACTTCAATATTTTCCTTTGCTCGGATTCAGAAGGAATAGTTGCAAACTTCCCATAAAAGTAAAAATAAAGTGCTTTGGAACCACTGAGGCAGTAATGCTTACATGCCTCATTTGGGTCTTTTACCATATATTGAAAAACATGAAAATTAATTGATTCAACTTTATCAATTTTTATAGAGTCTTAATCATCAATGGAGTGAAAGAAGCCCTGAAAAACAACTTGTTTTAATTGATGAAGCATTTTTAGAGATAAATGGTTCTGCTAGAAGAATTTCAGCTGGCCCTTTTGAATTCTCTTTTCTCATAAAAAGAAATCAGACTTCCTAATCTTGTAGCCTACATCAGCAGAGGCTCTGCTGCTGTTTTGCTGAGGCAAAATTTCTGGTGGTCACAGTCATTTCTATGTGTGGTAACTTCCTTCCTCTTTCAGACACTAAAACTTAATTTGCTCAAGCATATATTGGTGCATTAGTACAAAGATTTGGGAAGTGGTTTTATTTTCTGTGTTCCAGTAAACGTCCTTTCAATCAGGACATGCAAATACAGACAGAGCTTGGCCCACAGAACATTACACTGGCAGTGAGGAAGACAGTAAAATTTTTGAAAGAACCTTGGAAACCTCTCATCTCTCCATCAGGTCAACCTAAGACTAATGGAGACATTATATTCTAGGAAAGATAACATGACTTTTCTCATTGTAGGCACTATATAAACAGATTTATATTGCAAATCAAAACTTACTGTCTGTCTTAGAACAAGGCTATTTCTGCAGCCAGCTTTCAAGGAGAAGACCATTCATTCCACACATGAGATTGAGTAAAACAGGTTCAAAAAGTCTTGGACAGTCAAGTCTGAGTAAACAGCTCCTGGGGTATACAAGAGGTTAGAAACCCTAGGTCAAAAACAAATCATAGGTGAACCCACTTGTAGCACGTAAGAATAAAAGGTCAACTAGTTTAATGTTTCACTGAGCTCTGAATGCAGGATGGTACTACTGCAATAGTGCCAGAACAATAGTGTCAGAACAATGCAAACCACAGGGGTTCACTGAGTTACTATTGAAAGAAAACACCTTTCAGTCGAGGAAAAAACAGGTTTCTAGCATCTCAACAGCTAAAAAAATGTGAGTACAAAATCCTCAGAACCATACAGCTCAATGCATATTAAACTTTATCAAATAATTCCAAAAACCCCTTGGTTTTAATTTGAACTGTTAGAGCAGCAATACTACAGACAGTTCTCCACCAAAGTAATAAAGTAATTCCAGCTGCCCTAAAGAATGTGAAGTACTCTACTGTTCCTTCCAGTAAGGGAAACATCTAGATCTCAAATTCCCATTACATGTTGAACACAGCTCTTAGTAACACAATATTAGACTGGCAGTTTTTAACTAAAAGCATGCCTAAGGACAAAATAACATTCCATAATGAATGACAAATCCACAGCAGACCAAGAAACCCAACTGCAGCAGTCCTATTTACAAAATGCACATCCTGAATATATTCCCTTGCTACCACCACTGCCAGCAACACAACTCCATTTGTACTCCAAGGTTTTACATAAGCCAAACACAGAGGCAGCTGCTCTGAAATATTAGAGATCTCATGTATATTAACAATTCTGGTGGTACTAGCATGACAACTTTGGAAAGGCATCAGTGTCCACAAGGTAAGAAGAAGCCCCAGGGAGTGCAGACAAAGAGTGACTCTGCACACAGCAATTGGCCTCATGTCATTGCAACAGCTCCCACTCAGACCCAAAAGGTCAAAAGCTTATTAGAGCTGTTAAGCACCTGCAGTGGATTACCTGGTTCAGGACAGACAAGATTGCATCTCCCAGCTCTGGCTGGCACAACTGTTAAGAACCAATCTCACCCTTAGAGAGGAGCTCAGCAGCAAACAGGATTGCTGCTCGGCTCTGCTTTCCCACTAAAGCACCAGGCTTGCCTATCTGAAATGACAGCTGCTGTTTCTTATACCACTTCAATAACTGTGACTCAAGTCTCATTGCAGAATGTCAACATTTGTGTTCAACAAATATGATTCACCACGTTTTGAAAGTAACAGAAATGGAATGATAGAGGCAGCATATGATTCACCACAGCCTTAAAACTGCACAAACACACATTGAACTAGAATTATGCTACCAACATTTTTTATCTCTGAAATATTTGCAACAGTTATTATGAAACGAGAAAACCATAAAATAAACATTTACAACCAGAAATTGATCAATATAGTTTGACAATTCTTGCCACAAACTGCTAACCCAGAAAAAAAATCTATTATTTTTTTCCCCCACTTCTAATTACACTTTCACTGAAGCACACTTGCTTTCCCTCTTCCTTCAGATTTGCCTTTGTCTTCACTCAGTCTTTTGCTGCTTTCATTTTATAATCTGGAAGATAGATTTGAATGATGCTTTTATATTTTTCCATGTTCATTTTAAATTGCGCCCTTTGACTGTAGGTATGGTGCCTCTAAGCCATGTTTTAAAAAATAATTTTAAAATAATTGATAATTCATTTTTTGCATATCTTTGCTTGTTATTAGTAATTTATACATTATGTATATAATGGCCCTGGAGGCAAAGATAAATTAAAGTCTCAGTGGAGCACGCATGCAGAGTTTTAGCAAGGGATTTTTTCTTCAAAGACACAAAAAACATAAGCTAGACAAAAGAGAAAAGAAAATATTTTTAAATGCCCTTTGAACAAAAACGTGAATTAGAAATTAATATATTAACCATGATTCAGCAAATGAAAATGGGAACTATTTAGGCACATGCCTATATGTTTTATCAATTCAGAACCCACATATCTTGCCTGAATTCCTGTGAGATCTCAGTTTTGGCCATAGAGTCCTGCTTCCTCTCCCAGAGGAGCTTAGACTCCTGAGTAATGCCACACCTGAGAAACACATCACAGCTCTGAGGCCAGACTCCCCCTGTTCATTCGCGAGAGAGCTAAGATTGGTAGCTGCCAAACAGTTTCCCAGTTGACCCTAAAGTTCTGTAACTCTTACCCTCAACTTTTTTTGGCTCTCATGCCCCTTTCAGCCTTTTCTCCTCTAATGAAACTGTTCATCAGTTCTCTAGCATGAGGGCATGCATCCAGAAAGATGACCCACGACCTGGCATTATATGTGAGATATTTCTAAAACAAGCAAGATTTAGTTTGAAATGCTCTGTAACACCCAGCTAAAGTACAAAGAACTGCAATTTTAGTGTGTAATATAGTTACAATCTGTTAATCTGCTCTGCAAACTGATCTCACTGTAAACCCACTTTGCACACAAAGTGCTATTGCTACCACTAGATGTCAGTTTTACACACTTAAAAATGGCCAATTCCCTTAAAAATAGTAATTCCCTGTTCACAAAAGAAACAGCTCTCTATTACGTCATTCTTTCCGAGCTGATCTTTAATTTGAAGTATCTCACATTTTATTTACCTTCTCTCCATGTCCCCCCCAGCCCCTTGGGGCATAGCTCTCCTTTATTAAAGAGAAAAAAATTCCACTATGCATTTATTCCATTATTTACTCAGTCTGAGACACTGGCAGTTTTTGCCAGATATCACTGACAAAAGTCTGTATCTCAGGTTGTGTCTTTAGAGGCCAGCACTGAAATCTTACTTTTATTCCCCAGAGATACTTTTATATTCCATAAGGACAGTTTTACTAAGAAACGCCATTACATTTTTTTACTAAGAAATGCCAAAGTAATTACAGATAGGCTACCATGCAAGTTAATAAGGGATATCATTGATATGGCTTATTACAAATTTACCATTATTCCGATTTTTATTTATATTTACTGCCTAAATGTAGATAGTTTTTATTTATACTTCAAAACTCTGTCTCTCAAAAGTCAAAAATGTACCTGTACATTCCTCCTAATCTCCTACAAGGGCTCTTTACAGGTGTTTTTGTTAAGAACAGTTTTCATTAGCCAGTCTTAACATAAACTTGGTCATACTGAATACAGAACTTCTATATTAGGCATTTACTTTTTTACAAAATGGAATTGCTTTTTGTCAAGTAAATCTGTCTTTACTTCCTCCCCCAAAGAAAAGTCATTGAAGAAAATTGGGAAGAAGTCAAATTCATCATTACATTCAAATATATGTATACATCACAAAAAGCAACAAACATCTCCATCTTCTGAGCTGTCCATGCTCAGAACTGGCAAAGTTACAGAATGTAGCTCTGAATTTTTATAAAGCAATGACAAGACTGTCACCTTACATTAAGCTGTACTGCCCAGATATTGACAGTTTAGCTAGCAACACACTTGAAGTTTGTCTATCATAATGTCAAAGGAACCCCTCACCCTCATTCACATCAAAATCTGATATTTTCAAGCTCCTTCTGATCCTTCACAGCTCTCCTGGATTGCCCAAGGTATTGTCTGCACCTGCAGCTGTAACCATCTCATACAAGCCCTTGCCTACCAGAAAGGCATGGAGAGCATGGAAGGGGAAAGATGTACTTCAATGACCTTCAAAACAGAGTTGGAAACACTGCATCATACAATCAACTCTATCAACAGCCTTCTCCAAAGGCATCCTAAAACTTTTTCAACTCCATTGAAAACATCCCTTTGCACAATCTCAGCAACCATAAAAGCCTGACCAAAAACCTCCAAGGCAAACACGGAATCCAAAACACATCAAGTCCCATGACTGCTGACAGCAACATTCATGACTTAGGAGCCTTCCTGAGAGAAGTACCATGCCTGAAGCAGATGAGGGTGTCATACATGCTACATATTGTGTTGCAACATTTTGCCCCATTCCCTTTGCCTTCCTACCACACACTCGCTATCCCTCATCCACCTACCAGGCATCCCCAGGACTGCAAAATGCCCTAAATCCCACCCAGCCACAGCATGTGAGCCATTTGAACCCACACTGCTCCCTTGCAAGCACATGCACAGGAGCAGAGCACCTCAGACACACCAAATTGCTCTGCATGCACTGCACAGTCCATGGGCGTGAGCCAGTCTAAAGCTCTCCAGATGAAAATTCACAAAACCCACTTGGCATCCACAGCTCCAGACTGTACAGATGGTACCTTCTCTTTGCTTTTGATGCGAGGCATCTCCTTTGTCAGCACCCTCGGTGGCAGGCAGCTACAGCAGGACAGGCTCAGGTCCAAGACGTGCTTCTGCAAGTAAAGGAATAAAAGACACACCTCAAACACCTGCACTACTACAGCATTTCTCTCGCTCCAGGATGCTATCTGCAGAACAAAGCTGGTTGGCTTGATCTGCAAGCTAGGAATTTTGGTTACTCTGAACTACTGAACTGAGTTAATGAGAAAGTTGATATTGGGTGAATGAAGAAGCCAGTAGAAATGAGGAAATCAACAGCAGGCTAGAAGAGCACAGATTTTTTAATATGCTTTCTAAATCGTGCTCTAATATAAAACTGTAAACATGAAAACCAAAACAAACATACAGAACAGCAAACCAAACACACACACACAAGAACCAAACAAACAAACAACCAACAAAAAAAAAACCCCAACACCTTAAGGACAACCTGTCCCTTCATTTCTTTATTGAATATTTGGCAACTCAAATCCCTCCAGGAAAGAAACTACTTCAACTTCTTCTTTATCACACATACTCATTTGCAACTTATTCCATTCATGCCAGTATGAATCACTAACAATGTATATCATAAGCAACAACAGAAGCAATGGTTAATTAAAACCTGGAAGCATTACTCATCTTCCTAGAGAAGTCACCATGTAATTTCAAAAGTGTTGAGTTTGCAAGATATTTTTGTACTCTTTCCTAGGATCAGAATTCTGCTGCTAAAGAGCAGCAGCAGCTCTTAGTTTCAACCAGTTGTGCATTTTACTGAAGAAGAAGGGGAAAAAAAAAAGCTTTCAGCTGGACCCATAGATTTCAGTCATCTCAAACCCCAGTGAGACACATAGCTTGATCCCCTCATTGAAAATTGTCCGAGGGAGGAGAAATAAGTTAAAACTCTCTCAATTAAACATTCCCCAATAAAGGAATTGCTTAGATCCATAGCATCCTTCTCTCCCAAGCTCCACTGCAAGTTTAAAAAGTGCCTGATCTGACCATACTCACAGCACTTGCCTGTGTGTAAGGCAGCTGTGCTTAGGCAGCACAAACAGCATCTTGGAAGGACTGAAAGTTACACAAGACATTTCTCTGAAATCACCAAGCCATTATACCCCTGCAATCTTTATGGGAACGAGTAAAGGTTTAAATACTCTATTTTGCAAAGAAAAGGGAGCGAACAGGAATCAAACCCTTGCAACAAAAAGCATCCTCCTCCTCTTCTTACTGAAAAAGTGCAAGAGGAGGTGAGGAAATAGCCCTCCTCCTGCTGGTCATTGATATGCAGAGGCAATTTGGTGAGTCACCACTACAGATGATGAAGCCAAACCAGCCCAGATGGGCCTGTATGGCAATCACACAGTTCAATAGTTTTAAATTTCCTCAGGACTTTGGTGATTTCTAGATCTGCTGGATCATCTGCTAACTACCTACCCACTACATGTAGATAAGCAGCTGCTTTTTGTTACAGTATAATTACAGGCTAAGTATTAAATGTAGGGGCTTCTCTACTGTCTGAAATGGCATATTTTCACAACAAATGTGTCAAAGAAATGCAGAGATTCACTGGGATAGAAATATAGACTGAGGAAATATGTTTTCTCTGAGAATGTATATGTCCTCCTCTTAACGTTCTCTCATACACTTATTAGTGTCTCCACTTGTATGCCTGATACAAACCCATCTATCATGCCGATGAGGTGGTGAGTGAAAAAGCAAAATAGTTTGGTTTGGGACTGATGGCTGGGACATTATTCAGAAAAAACAGATAGATCTGGGCAAACATCAGTCATACCACAGTGAACTCAATATCACAGAGTTCACTGGAAGGTATCTATTTCAGAGATTTCACATCCACTATAGGTACACCTGGGAAGTGTCAGGAAATACACAAATTAATTAGCTCTTCCCAACACAAAAATAGATGGAGGGTTAGAATTGCATCTACTAAAAGGCCATGTTTTCAGCCTGACCTATCCTCTGCTGAAATCTATGCTATGGGGGGAAATCTATGAAAAAGGGGGCATTTTAGCATTAGAAGGTTTTTTGACTGAAAACATGCAATCCCACACTTGGTCTTAGTACAATCCAGAGACTGTACTGGAAATTTTGCACTAAAGAAAAACCCATAGAGAAAAAAACATTTTATTTAGAATAACTTAAAACTCTGACTCGAGAAGTTTGCCTGCAAGCTGTGCACTAGCTTGAACATCAAAAGCAGTGCATGAACTCCTTGTTCACATTGAGGTGAAAGGTATATAGAGCTACACAAACTATTGAAATCATTTGGTGAAACTCCTTCTAGTACCTGCATTAGCTTGTCCAGCACTAGAGTGGGCACTTTATGTGCCAAGGTAGCACACTACAAATTCTTGTTTTCTTTTTCCATCACCAGCTTTTCATGGGTTGGGAAGTCATGCAGAACTTTAGCATAAGAACAGAGCAAACATGAGGTTAATAATATCCCAACCATTGTTAAAGTATCTTCCACTCAGCCATTGTTATACTAATCTGCTGATCTGAGTGAAAAAAATGCAAAGTTCTATGGTGAAGATACCATATTAAATGGCTTGCTTATCACTTCTTGAATGATTCATTAACCAGCCTAATTTAATCTGCCACATGCCTGGTAAAATTCCAGTTTAGCAATGTAGTGTGTGCTACCAGCTTTCTAGAAATGTTACAACAGGCTAATAACAAAAGTTAAGCATTAACCAAGATGAGACAAGCATGTAGCTACAAAACTAAAAACTGTTTTTTCAGGTCTTTCCTTCGGTCACTTTTCAAAATATCATGTATTTCACTTCTTGAATTGGTCCTGATTAAAATGATCTTAATTTAAACTATAAAACCTATTTTCTCTCTTTTCAGAACGCATCAGATTATGAGCTGAGCAGATTCAAAACAATGCACCAGCCGTAAGTGTCTCATTATTTTCCATTTCCACATTGAACGACTAATACACTTCTACTCTGACAGTTGCTCTGTTAATAAATCAGGAAAAATGAGAATTGAAACCTCCTGCTCACGTGAACTTTAACATTAATTGACAGGGGTGGGACTTGCTCAGGATTAGGATCCTGGAATGTTTACAAGAGCTGTGGTTCAGATCAGATGACAGGAAAGTCTCTTCTGCACCAGATGCTGGGTGTTATTCTTCCTCAAAGCAGCATATTGTTAGTAAAAGTACAAGTTCAACTTATTCCAGAACATAAAGGCTCTTTGCTTGTATTGTATTTGAGGTCAAATTTTCAGAATTGGTTCATCTGCTACTTAGTGATCATTTAATTTAAGTGATCAGTTTAACAAAGTGCTATGCTGAAAGTAATTTAAATAGAATTTAAATACAGTACTGAATCAGCAAATATAGATATAACGGTTGAGAAATGCCTTCATAGAATTTGTGACAAATCAAGTTCATTTCAAAGGATATCCTTAAGGTTCAAATATACTATTTCTCTTGTAGTACTACACAGAAATAATATTAGGGAATTTTCTCTATGAGCCAATGAAACCAAGAAGACATCAGTTTAATGTAGTGTGTTGCTGTTCTTCACCTAATGGTTGTTACTATTCCGTGTAGCTTTCCCCTCCATCGCTAGCTGGGAAAACACTGATCTATTTACAAATTGTTTTCTGAATTCCACTCTATTGGTAAGAAACTGGATAAATTTGAAGGCATTTTTACCCAATAAATTCCTATTCCTATTGATAGGAATTTGTGGAGACCATAGGTAAATATTCTTCTGCGTTTAATTTGAGTTTAAAAAAAAATCAAAGGACTTTCTTGCAAAGCACTTTAGTCTAATGGGACATCATTTTGAGAGAAAATGTAGAGAGAATTAATATAAAGTCAACCAAGGATACATTTTCTGTTTCTCACATACATGAATCTGATCTACTACAATTTTGGGGCAAACAAATACATTGAACTGAGGCCAGTAGTTGCACTTCTACTGATATGAGCATTCAAGCTTTGAAGCCTCAAATTGTATATTGGAATAACAAAAGTGTTTTGCCATATGAATTCTGTTGTCCAAAGCATTAAAATTCCTTAAATTCACAGTGTGGATGTCATATCCTTAGTACCAACTTCCAATCTAAAATCTGTTACTCTTACATTGTACTACTTGCTATTGCAAAAGCTGCCTGAGTTTCTAGCACTCAGAGCTTAACTGGAGACAGTCTACATGGATCCACCTAGGACAGATCAACTGGCCTGTTCAAGCACGTTCATACAGCAGGAAATTCCCAATGGACCAAAACACTGAGGACAGATAAACAGAAAATTAATAATTGCCAGACATGATGAGACTGAAATCCTGTGTTTCTCCTGGCAGTGGCCACAGCTTCAGGTCTCTGCCTTTATGTAAGTTTCTTCATGAAGCTTCAACAGGCAGGAGTTAAGTCCTCTGATCACCAGCAAAAGCTCTTTGCCTTTCCCATTCCAGTTCAACACTTGGTTCAATTCTTGCTTTCCACAAGATTTTGAGTCCACAAGGCTGTAAGAGCTCTTTGAGCTAAAACACATAGTTATTCCCCATTCTGCTAGGACATCTCATGACACGGGTATCAGGAGCAACCTGCAGCCATGCTTGCGTGTTCTTCCTTGCCCTCTGCACCAAACACCTCCACTAACTTAATGCAAGGCTCTTTTCCTTCTAGCCAGTACTGTGCTTATTCTCTAAGGGGAAAAAATTGTCTGGGCAAGAAAAGTAAAAATGGTTTATCTGGAAAGAGCTTATCATAGTAATTCTGTTCTGATACCCTTAAGTAAACTTTTTTTGCACTACACTTCTCATGAAGTCTCTTACTATATTCTTTTGGGTCTACTCTGTCGATGTTGGCTTTGACACCCTAATGACAGCCCAATATTAACTAGTTCCCACCTACACTTAAAGCCACAGGTCTATCTAGATTGCTTCTGAGCAAAACCTGTTGTTAAAAGTGAAATAACCAAGGTGCAGTCTCTGTAAGTGTCTTGCCCTATCCCTGAAACGCAGTAATGAAAGATTTTCTTCCCCACTTCCTAAGTGTGGGGTGAAGAGAGAGGTGCTGCTTTAAAACACAGGACAGCAGAGTACTGAGTCACTAGTCCAAACCCTCTCTGGATCTGCCAGGGTTGTGCAACAAACTGCTCTCACAGGTTTACGTGTTTGCAGCAATCCCAACAGCATGTTGAAATCTCAAGCTTTGCTTAAAGCCTTTCCTCCTGCCCAAGCACCATTGTAATTTTCACTCCAGACAGCAGACTCGGTTGATAAACTCTCACCCTGAAAGCCTGAGATCACTCAGAGCACTGAACTAGTTCACTCTCAAGGATGCCAGTACAACTGCACTCTTCAGATACTTCTCATGAGAGCAGTTTCAAACATCCCACTGATTACAGTCATGGAGTCCTTCAGTCAGTGCTAACATTTATGCCAGGGAGAACACTCTATAAAAGAACATCAAGCTACATTCAGGAGCACTTTTTAAGAGAGAGCAGTACCATAATCAACCTCACAGCACAGATATACAAGAATACTGGAACTTAAGGCCTTTCCAAACATGCTGTCCTGCTGCGCAAATGATTGGTATTTATAACTGTATCCACAAAACCCGGGATATAGGCTGCAATTTGATTACAAACATCCAAAATTTGGAAGCATATCTCAAGAAAGAAATGTAATTACAGCTCCATCACCTCAGTGTAGATATTCCAAGACTTACAGTATCAGATGCTTATGCAGAAGATTTTTCATAATGCTTTCAGCTTATCCAAGTTTCATTTTCCCAGGGACCGTGAAATTAAAAGGCTGCCTTTATAGCTAATGTGATTAGAAATTCATCCCAGATCAAACTCAGCACAAATTTTGCTCTCAGCTCGGGAGCTCTGGGGGCTACTACACAAAATCAGGACTGAAATCTTTCATAACAAAACCAGTACTTTCTATCACATGCAAATTCAGAAGCCTGTTCTGGCTGTGACAGATTGCCAGGTAAACGAGAAATCCTCACCTGCAAATCAGGTCTGAGGTGTCAAGTCTTGAGTTTACCATTTGTATATAGCAACATGCAGCTATGGAAGATCCTGGGTAATAAGTGAGCTGAGTTGCAGAACACATAATTACAAGTTCTGTTCAATTATGGTGTGGGCAGCACTTGATCTTCTTTGCTTGAAATAAACATCTATCAATTTTCACTTCTGTGAAAAATGTTAATACTTTATTCCACCAGGAATTTATAGCATATGCAGAAAAATTAGCTGTTCTTAAATCAAGTAAGTATTCTGTAATTGATTTCTAGATGAGTTTCTAACATCTTTTTTATTAGATTTGATCATAATTTTTAAGAACTCCAAACTGAAATTTTCCTTCCTTGCCTTCCAAGAATATGCCTTTTCCTGAATCATATGAATAAATTCTCTATTGTAAGAGCTGTTACATACCAGGAAAGTATCTTTGTAATGCTGAGGTGTTCCACTTGAGATGTCTGAACTTGCATAGTTCAAACTGCAAGAACTAGAAATGTTACACATTAACATCTTTTTTTGTTCTCCCCTCTCCACTCACATCTTTTATTTCTTTATTAGGAAGGTAAACAACTAAATGTGGAAAATTCACTTTACAGCTTTTACACAGACATCAACACTTACATACGCTCAACCAAAGAGAATTCCTAACAAAAGTACTGATAAAATTAATGAGATTTCTATGACAACTACGCTGTTTCCTTAAAAGAAAAATAAAGACAAAGAACTTTTGCTGTCTCTTTAAGCAAGAGCAAGCAGTACAGAAATCTTGTCTTATTCAGAGAATCTGCATTTGGACTTTCCCCACTCCAGAGAAGGTTTTGAGCTGAAAAATAAAGCCAGTAGATGACTTCCAATACTTAGTAAGCAGGAAAGATTTTCCTTATCCTTGGGATATACCAAAATGTTTTCTTATTACACTATATCCTTTGAATACCAGTCCTGACTCAGGCTGAATGTTTTATGTCTAAATATGTAGATTTGGTTCTTGCTTTCCTTAGGTTTTGTTGTAGCTTAAATGCCACTAAAAAAACCTTCCACTTATTCCCAAAACTGGAAAAGGCCAGGGCTCGAAATTCAGAAAATATCTCTTTATACAGTGAGACCTCCCAATAAAAAAAAGATATCTAAAAGGGACCAGAACAGGTTTCTAGTACATAACTCTAGTATCACAGAAATATACTATAGGACACTCCAAACATTCCAAAGGGGAAAAAAAAGTATCTGAATTTTACCTCAAATCCCATTTTTATGCATTATCTAGTTGTTTTTAGCATAGAAAGTCTAAGAGAAAAGTTTACCCAGGCATCAAATACTTACAGAAGCATCCATTGCCTGAAGATTAGAACAAATTCTGGATATTCTCCTGGTCACAGGAGGATCTAGGACATTTTTGTTCAGCAAAGCAACGCCATCCTGCCCTCCTTTACAGCAGCAGAAAATCTCACACATCTGCAGCAGAAAGGAGGCAACGGACACTTGCATTGCAGCAGTGCCTCTTCCATCCTGCCATGAGCAATGGAGACCTTTGCAATGACAGCAGTTACTCAAAGATGAGGAGAGACCCCCTCACAACTAGGGAGCATAAAATGTAGTTAGAAACTACATTTGGCAGAGCTTATAGAGAGAAAACAGGTACCTGTATACAAGAATCATTGGAATTCACTGGAGAATGTAATTCAGTCTTTGAAAAAGATTCTAGAAATAGTAGCAAAACAGTTCTCTCAAAAGTTTAAAATATACAAAAATGCACAAAATATACAAGTTTGTATTCTCTGATCACATCCTGACGTGCAGATATTTGCTGGGGTCTTCCCACTTTTCAAAGAGCAGAGGAGGCAGTTCATTTGTTATTATGCTACAGATGTGGTTAAAGTGGGACCTAACTTGGCAGTGTTTAATTCCTGTGGTTCTGTGTACTATATTCCTGCCCCTGGGCTAAGCAGAAAGAATATAAAACAAAAGGTTTTCTTTATGCATATACCACCGTTAGACTGAATTATCACTATTGTAATTTTGAGGTACGCCTCAGGGTTAAGATATATTGTCAGCATTGCAGGGATTTTTTTCCATTTTCTTGAAAATTGCATTGGGAAACGCCAAAGAAATAAATTAATTTAGTCCCTTCTTATTGAAAATAGTCCCATTCTCAAACAGATTAAATCCCAGTCGATATTATCTGGATGTCACCAAAGAACTGATAAAGTATGAAGATGTCAGAGAAAATCCCAACACCCTTGATGCCATGATGGAAACCAGTTTCAAGCTGTCTGAATATCTTCTTGGCACATTTTGTCCTCCCTATCCCAGTTAGGAAAGCACAGAGAGACAGATGTTGCAGCTTTAGCTGGATTATGTACATATACATATATATATATAACATATGTATGCTGTACAAGCCTAGAAGCATTTCCAGAGTCTCCTCTTCTTCAGCTTCAGGATTTTCCATTACACATTAACATTGACATTCATTAATGTTCAGGACAATTTATAAATTAGAAAACTATAGAATTAGTGAACCTTGCCCAATCGCTTTTCATGCTACCCTACCATGCTCAGCCATCTATGGAATGCCATTAGAGGGGATGAGGGTAAAAGTTGTGTTTCTTTAATATTGAAACTATGCTCATTTTTAGGGACCTTCAACAAGATAGATCAGATATACATTTTAATAACAGTGAGAGACAGACTAGAGATCTACTAGCCCTCTTTGAACAGCAAGAGTGGATCAGCCTCGGAGAACAACGCCCATGCTGGTCCAGGTGGAGGGACTGTATCATTCAGCTTCATCTCACTAAGTTTTTGTGGAAGTAGATATCTTTCCCTTTGTTAGTACCCTAGACCAGCCTAAACAGCAATGGAATATCAGTCACATAGCAATTCAGTTTGTTGAGTTGCTAAGTTTTTGTGAAAGTAGATATCTTTCCCTTTGTTAGTACCCTAGACCAGCCTAAACAGCAATGGAATATCAGTCACATAGCAACTCAGTTTGGGTACCAAAAGTCATAGAAATGGGTCATCTGTTTGGGACATGTATGCAAATGACCTGCTTAGGTTTCTACACAAAGCCAGAAGCAAAGACCAGAAATGGAAGCTGTTGCCCAAATCACAAAACACTTCTTCACCAACATCATATTTCTGGACAGGATCCCTTTCCTCCACCCTGTCAGTTGATGTGCTTTCCTTTTCTCTATTACATGTCTGTACTCAAACCACAGAGAAGAAGTTGTTGTAGTTTCAAATCACTGGTCTTTCTTCCCTTTTAGAGAATCATATTTGTTAGTCAGAAAGTGCTGCACCTGGGACTCAAAACCAGAAGAAAATAACTTCTGGCTCATTCAAGCAATGAAGTGTGAAAGGGCCATTAATTTATAATCTCATTTTAGCAGAATTCCACATGTGCCCCAGCTCAAGTACACACTGGGCAGAAAACAGTACAGATGTCTGGGCTCATTTGCTCCAAGTGCCCAAACTGGAGTCCTCTCAGTTTTTGGAAGAAATACAATATTTAATTTACAGCACGTTATCAACATATATTTATGCTCTCTGCAGGACAGATATTTCATTCTTCTTGCTTTAGACTAGCCTCCGTGAAAATTAGTGAAAACACAACCTCTTTTTGCTTTTCTATAAGCATGTGGAGAGCTTCATTCATTCATTCATATGTTTATGCTGTGATGTCAGGTGGTCCACACACTATTTCTAAGATAGTGGAGAAAGTCTTGAACCAAATCATGTAAACTTTATTCCATTCAGAAATGAGAAAATAACAGGTTGAGATGATATTAAACAATGAAAACTGCAGTACTTAAAAATGGGATCATCAAGACAAGCAAAGTCAAGAAGTTACAAGATGAGCTGCAAGAAGTTAAGGGACCATAGCAGGAGGGTCAGATGCAGCTGCAAGCCAGACAGTTGGGGCTGCAGCAACCAGACACTTGAAACAGCTTCAGAGGAGGCTGTGCTCAGTGCAGCTGGGCTGGAAAACATGAAGTGCATTTGGTAGGAATGCCACAGCAGCCCCTTGTGCAACAGAATTCAAGACCTGAAACCCAACTGTCTGAAACCCATAGAATTTACAACTTTGCCAAAAATACATATTTCAAAGATTTGCCTCCCAAAAAAATGCAGAAACTGTGTTCAGGAGCAAACAATGGGAGGAATGTAGGATTACCTTAGTAACACCACAGACACTGACATGGCAGCACTTGTGCATAACTGCATGCAGATGCATTGACACTCATCAACACATGACTCAGGGCATCAGAGAGCCTCTCTGGATAGATCACCTGCAACCACCTAAATACAGACAGTATCATAATGTACATAGTTATCAAATTATGAGTCACAAGCATCTTCGTGCTGGCCTTCTCATTGTCAGTGCTTCAGAGCACCTGTATGCCTGTTGTGGGTGCAAAGCAGGGACTGAGGAGTCACCATCAAGCACAGGAGCTGCTCGGCTGCCAGAAGCAGGAACACTGCTCTAATGGATGCTGCACACAACCAGAAATGTCTTGTTTCAAGGTGTGGCTCTGCTATGTCTTGTTCCGGAGACTGCTCAGTTGCCACCAGCTCCAGCACCATGCTCCCCCTCAAATGCAACACAAACACACTTTGACTTTAGAGTCTTGATGTTTGTTTGTAATTCTTAGAAATAAAATTCAGATATGCTCTGAATTTTTGAAGAGGGTAGGCCAGTCTTTTGCCACACTAACAGCAGCTTTCTGCAGGATGCTCAAGTTTGGGACTACTCAGACCACATCTTGCAGGTTATTTTATCAAGCTCCTGGAGGACAGAGGAATTAAAGAACATTCTCCATAGCAGGGAGGCAGGTTAGTCTCCCCGTCCAAATCTGTTTTGGCCTGGAATGAGACTGTTGCTAAAAGTTATAATGGAACGGTATTGCCTAATCTGTCTTTAAAAATATTGTATTTTATTCTTCCACAAGCCATGCCTAATTTATCAAACCCTGACAATCTCCTTCTGTTTCTAATAGACGAGAATTCTGGAAGGAAAAACAAAAGGAGATTTTATGTATTTCATAGTTCTTCTACTAGCTTTTCTGTTTTCTATTCTCCTCTACCTACTGCCACTGCACATTTTAGGTACTCTCCAATGATATCCTTGACAGAGCAGTAGGTCTCAGTTTCTTTGTCACAATTCTGGCACCGACTTTGACAGACACCTGCTACCACAGCTCTGTCATTTCTCCTATTTAGTTCCTTACTGCACAGTTTCATGGCTTTTTATTATTTCACCAAGCTCTCAGAATAAGGACTATAAGCTAAAAATATGTTACCATTTCAGTTAACATCCCTTACCATGCATTTCATAAGTGTAATCCATCCTTTCCTAAATCACTGATCTGGCTGATATAATTAATTACCTTTATATTAGTTCCTCATTTCATTCCTCTGGCTCAGGGAATAATGTGAAGAAATACATGAGAATATTAGATATATCCATACTGTTGCTTTAATTAATAGATACTACAGTTCAAGAACACAGAAGTAAAAGAATTCTTTGTATTGCTTGGAATGTCAACATGAATTACCAGCTACATTCCTTTTATATTACTGGTACAAATATTGTTCACATATAGCCCACAAGCAGATAGCTTTAAATACACTCTGAAAAAGAGTTCTAAAGTCAATTTTTTCCTAGTATTATCTTTTATTTTTAAAGAAATAGAAGTATGATTCACATGTATAGTCTTAGAGGTATTTTCTGCTAGAGTGTCCCTTTCCACAAACTTATTCAAAATTACAGATAAACCATCAAATTTCAACAATTTCAGCTTTTAACCAAAAGCAGTACTAGTTATGTATCATACACCTCCATGCATTAGTATTTTATTGGGTTTTCCCTTAAAAACAAAAAAAAAGCAGCTGAGTAAACACTGTAAAATAACAAAGGTAGCTAATTTCTGATCACAGACCTTACAGATGACATCTTTCCAACAACACTTTTCTACCATCATCAAGATGACTATAGCTTCAGATCATCTGTTAATCATGATGAATAATGGGAAGAAATTCATCAGGATTAAAGAACTAAATGGTCCCAAACCAGCCTAAGACAAAGCCAACATATCTGTATACATCTATACCTGTCATGTACCTTGCAGAGTCCACAGGATGGAGCACCCGTTTCTGGGAAAGCACCACTTTCCAGACAGTTTTGAAATGTTGTTCATTCAAACCAATGCCCCAAGAACATTTTGAAGCGCAGCCCCACGGCATAGCTCCAGCAGACACCCAGGCTTAGGCTTAGAACTCATTCTACACTGAGCTCAAAATGTCCTTCCTTTATCACGGCATTTCTTTTTACTCTGACATCCTTGAGTATCAGCTTTCTTAAAGCAAAGCAGTTTTGGGCCAGCTCAAAGGTCTGTGTCAGGTGACATTTGTGACAGTAGCCTGCACCCGACGCTCAAGCAGGAAAAGAAGGAGCGGATGGGTACGGGTGTGTGAACACTACGTCACTGCTGGGCTGCAGTGACACCCCACAGACCACCTGAAACAAATGAAATTACGCAGAGCACTTCAACTCAGGTAGTATCAGTTCCACCAGGAATGAGAATAATAATAGAAAGCTATAATTTCTTTAGAAGCCTCATGATACTCTGAGTAGTTTTTTTCATAAAAGGAGCAATTCTCCTGTGAACAGAATGATGAAAGTTAACCGACCTCAAGGAAAGGTTAAGATTGAAAGAAATCACAATGCCTAAGGAAAGGATACCTTAAAAACCAATAACTTTTCCCTAGAAGACTCTAGTGTATCAGTATTGTCTTCCTATTCACTAACTAATACAAACATTTTCTAGCAAAAGCTATACAAATAACATACACCTTGTGAGAAGTTTCAAATTACAAACAGTGCATAGCAAACTAGTCTGCACTCATCAGTCTGTTTATAAACATAATCTTGGCTCAAAACCATTACGACAAAATGAACAGGACTGTTTCAAACATATAATATAACCCCAGACAGGTAGCTACAATACAGAGAAAGGTATTAAATATCTAAATCTGTGCTGCAGATGTTGGTAAAATTCACTAATAACCAGAAATTTTAAATCTTGTACAGCTATCACGTATGCATATTATTCCTAAACTAACAGTCAGAAATTTTCTTCAATCACAAAATATTTTAGATTGTAATTTCCTCAATGCAGTGGCCTTCTTGTTCTCTATTATAACACTATATAAAAAAGGGAAGATTGTTTATAAATAATACAATGGAGTATAATGGATATTCAAATTTACATATATGTGTTTCTTTACGTGCAGACTTCTGTCATATTTTCTTTCTTTATTTTCTGATGTTTGTATTTTCCCTTTGTATTTTAAATCTGAAGGGAAGTTTTCTGAAATCCAGTGTTTGATATAAATACAGACTTTTTCTCCCAATAAACACTGGGAGCTGAAAGATGCAGGATCATACAACCACAAACTTGTAAAGTAACTATTTTAAATTATGTACTACAGCAATAAATGCTTCACATTAGGATCTATAAAAATAATAACCCTCTCTGATATAGTGTTGGACTCCAATTCATCTGCTACAGTTTTGTGGTCTTAACGCAATTAAAGTTACCAACTGTGTAAACATACCCTTAGAAACAATCCACAAAATTTGCAGCTGTAGACAACAGAAAATTTCATGGCTGTAGTTACAAGTCTCAACAATTTTCCTCCACAGAAGAGAGTATTCCATTAAAGTGTTTATCTTTGGTCATAAAATGTTCTCTTACTATTATTTCAAATAATAGTTTGATACTTAATAAGATAATAATTTCTTTCTTTAGAAAGTCTCCCATCTCCTTGATCATTTTACTGGGGTTTTTTTTGTTGTGTGTGTGAAAAAGACTTTTGAAACTTTTTCTGTTCCATGACATCTCTGCTCCCAGAACACAGTGGCAGGCAATTCCAATTATCCAGGAAAGAGGAGAGAGCAGTCTTAAGTAGATGGAAACACATGAGAATAGAAAAGACTACAGATAAAATTATTTTCCTGTTCTTAAGCAGGAATAGGAAAATGCTCAGACAGCATAATTATGGTCAGTGAAGTGCAGATTACCAAACTGTGCCAGAGAATACACCCACCAACCCTTTCCCTTGGGCTGTATGTATTACAGACCACTGCAGGAAAGAAGTGGTTTAAATATTGTTAGGTTTTAAGCATTTTTCAGATACTGAAGGCATCACAGTATGTGTAACAGCACTATACAAAAATGACCTTATTTCAAGACATTCCTTTCATTTTGAAATTTTAAAAATTTGTGCAGCCTTTTTTCTGTGTGAGCAATTTCATCAGCAGGGACACAAACATATTTAGACCATTCACCATCCATGCCTGAATGCTGGCTGATGCTCGTAGGCACCTGCTGAAAGGACACAAACCACTGCTTCTCCCTGATCCTCCCCTGTGCTGAGCCTCCTCCTCAATGCCAGGGCCCAACACCCCAAGCTGCTCCCACAAAGACCTCCTGGGCACCCCTCAGGGTAAATCCACACCCCAAACAGGAGGGTGCATGGGAAAGCAGACTTGTCTGATTTAATCCTGCTGCCACAAGGGGTGAGGAGGGAGAGCAGGGTATACAAGCTCTGCAGAAAAGTCAGAAACAAGCGTGGCTTGCCAGGCTGAAAGAACCCTACACCCTCCCTTCTGTGGTTAGGCTCACAGTGGGATGAAGCTGGCCACTCAGGGGTCTCACTCCTCACTGCTGGAAGGGGGTCAGGTTCAGGAGTCACTGTGGGTATCAGTTGGCTCCAACACAGGTCACTGCCTCTGAGACAATCTGATCTCAAACGCGTTGAGTTTGACATTTGTCTGTAGGAGCAAATTCTGTGTTTCTGTATGCACATGAAACAGATGACAGTGAAACTGAAAAGCAGAAGTGCAGCTTTTTGCACAGTCCCCAGAGAAAGAAAACACATTCTCAGCAGGTGCTAAAATATGTCTGCTCAGAAGACTCTTCATGAGAAAATTCTACTAAATTTACTGTTTTCACATCTTTGCCTGCAGTACATGCCTACATGTATGACCTGTTTCCTCCAGTGAGCTTAATGACAAACCCAAATGCCATTCAGTAAAATTTAGAGTTGCATTTTCAAATGCATCTCCTATTACTAGTACTGTAAGACCAGCTTTGAGTATGCCATTTGGTATCCAAAATGATAAAAGGACTGAAGTTTTAAGATTTCTAGGGCAGTTGATAGGAGTCTTCCAAAATCAACACTGTGGCATTGAGCCATTTGACCCACAGTGAGAAGATCAAAACTTTTGAAAATCAGTATTATGTAAAAACACTTGGGACAGAAATGCACCCTCTTCTCATCTGCTAAGACACAACTACAGGCCACATGTAACTTTCCCAGTACAAGAAGTGTTTCCTAGTTTAAAATTGCATCCTGGGAAAGGAAAAAAATCCATTTAAATAGATTTGTTGGGAAAAAAACAGAGGTGTATTATTTTAAATAAAAAGCAGAACTGTTTCACTTGTTTGTAGCAATCAGTAAGTAGCAAATACAGAGAATATAATGAGAAATCATGTTCCATAAACTCATGCTTTCCAAATACCAGCTAGGGGACACTGAATAGTAAGTTACATAGGCAGTGTGTTGACCAAAATAGAAATTGAGGGGGCAAAAAACTGTGTCTAAATTGACATAGTTTTAAACAATAGAGTTTGAGTGCATTTCTGGCCTGGTATAAAGTACCACAAATTTGCATTCAGATCCGTATGATCAAGCACAAAACCCTTGCAGGCAGCATGTGACAGTCTACCGCTAATTTTCTGTTTCCCCTCCACTCTTCACCACCACAGCCCACTGCTGGCACATCTTCCTACGGATATTCTGAAAGCAGAAGAAATCAAATACATACAAAATACTATCAAACAGCACATTCTGTTAGGGAAAAAATTGAGCTTGCAACACAACTACAGGTTCTAGTTCAGATTCACATGGTTTATACTTGGGCTGTCTTCCAATGCAGATGTAGATGGTACCAGTTTGGGCTATTTTCACTCCACAGCCATGAAAAAGAGAACTGTGGCAATCATTTCCTAACTTTCATGTGAACACAGACTGATCAAGACAAATTCCTGTTACTGACCAGTTATATTTACATTCACATTACAGTGCTCTTATGGCTGGAGCTCCCTCTTTAGTGCTAATCCAGTAGCTCAGAGCTCAAGCAGTAGATGCATCTTTTAAATAGAGTCCTTCATGTTTGAATATATACTGTCTTTGAAGCAATTATCAATCTGAGATTAAAGACAGCCTGTAGATATGGGCAGGGAGAAGTACCTCTGAGTTAGGTGAAACAGTATGACCTCAAGATAGTAAAATCAGACAGATCTTTTGAAGTGAATTATCAATCATTTTATGTATTGCTCAGGAGATCTTACAGTGCTTCTCTATTGCCAGGACTTCCTATAGGAAAAGCCAAGCAAAAGCTTACAAAGCTGTCTTTAAAAGAGCAAATTGTGCAATATCCTGTGATTCTCCACATTCCCCAAAAGGAGGGAAGCCAAAATCAATGAACACACTTGGCAAGAGAAGGTTGTACATGAAATTCTGTCCATTAATTCTTTCCTATAAAGAACAGTTGCATCGTTCACTCCTGAGTACTTCTAAGAAAAAAATTTGGCCCAATCACCTCTAACAATGTTGGAGAGAAAACTTTGTTAATAGAGAAGGGGTTAAGAAATGGGTTTCCTAACATGACTGAGAGAAAAAGTCTTATATGGTCATGTCATGAATAAAAATGAAGCTTGGTAATCAAACTGATTACTTACTTCAAATCAGGTTTCTTGGCAGTTTTATATGCATTGAAGGCACTAGACTGTATCTATGAGCATTAATGTAATCTGTAAAAAGTAACTTCCTCTTGAATAGTCATGCATAGATTGAGATCCTTTGATGTAGCACTGTCTCCTCAAAGCATCAAAAATAAACATTAAAGAGATTTACTGTAAATCATTTTAATCTACTTGCAATTCTTTTTATTCAGCTTCTTATTGCTAAATGTTTATGCTATATGATAGAGTTTAAAATTGTCTGCTTTTATTTCAACTGTGTGAAACCCTACAGGTTCAGAAATGGCAACTGAGAGCCAAGGCTGTACCTGTACCCTGGCTGGGACTTTTCACACTCTTTCCTGCAGCTTGATTGCCCATCTCTCCTGTGTGCCAGAGCTCCTGCCTGGGACACGTTCCGAGGGTTTCTTGGCATGCAGAGCTTGCTAAGGGTAGATGCTGCTGCACCACTGAGCTCACCCCAGCAGCAGTCAGGATGTGGCTTCAGGCATCAACCCAGATCAAGAACTCAAACAGGCCCCTGTGTTCCCTAGACTAATTAGTTCCCTAGACTAATATGCCACACAGTCATAATCTGTAACTTGCATTAAGACAATGGCAAAAATGGTCTCCATAAAAAGCTGTTAGCATCAAAACTTATGAATCTTAAAGGAAGATATGCATAGCTGATATATTATATTTAAATTTAATAGCTTCAGCAGGAACGCCTGACAAACCCAAAATCATCATACAAACCATGTACAAGAAGGTATTAAACTGGGGAGCATTAATTTCAGTGGAAATAAGAAAAGGCAGTCATCAAAGGAGTCAGAGAAATACCTTCGGGCAAGAAAATACACCCGTCTTGTCAGTGACAGCAGCAAAACCCTGGATTTTGCTTATTTCTCTGCAACTGGCTCTCTATGAACATGCTTGTTCTGATTCTAGGGACATCACTAACAAGAACTAAAATGCTCTAGACAAGTCATCTGATCCTTTGTTTCTATGCTACAGGAGTTTTTTATCTATGCTTAATTCAAAGTCAAACCAAAAATTATCCTAACAATAGGATATAGAAAACTGGAGCCCTGAAACAGGACATACCTGGCAATTCACAGCAAATTTTGACCAAATGAAGGTAGGATGCTCACAATCTTTGTGACAGAGTTTGTTTCAGCAAGTCTGGTTTTGATCATGCCTCAATGGCCTCACAGCTCCGAAACAGAAACCAGAACATGCCACCAGAATGAGGCAGCATGTGGAAGGAAAGAGCTGGTGGGAAATAAACAGCAGAAAATAGCAGAGGGGGAAAAAACCAGGTTCTGTTTCTGAACAAAAAAACCAGGTTCTGTTTCTTTATCAATATTCTTTATCAAATGATAAAGAAGTTGCTTTTAAAAATCTATCTATTTATCAGCATAAATGGAGAATAATGCAGTCATATTGGGGAGAGGATGAGAGAGACCAACCCAGACTGAGCTACAGCACTTGCAGGGAAGAGAAATTATCTGGCAACAGACAGTGGCACTTAGAAAATCCATTCAAGCATTTAGAAGGCCTTTTTCAAAATTACAGTGGCATTTTGAGCATCAAAAACTTAAAATAGAAAGCCATCCTGCCAAGGGACTTTACTGGCAAATCCTGCATACCTGCATTAGGTAAAAGTGCCAGGAATTCATCCCCTATCCTTTGCAGCCATATAAAGAAAAATAAAGTTAGTGCCTATCTACATAATCACAAAAGCGACAGTCTGTGTCAATGCAGGTTCTTAAAATATTAGATTAGAAAATACAATTTAGGTAAAAAGCTTCAGTGATGTTGATCCAGAGAACCAGTACTGTGGGAACACCTCTGCAAAATGCCTCATCCAAGACTTCAAGATACATTCTTCTGGGACACCATTATGCCAGCAGCCCAGGGTCCGGTCCCTCAGCTGGGCAAGCTGGCCCAGGCCTCCAGGCCATGTCTCAGCAGGCAACAACACAATCCCCACTGGCCCCACATGTGCCAGGGAGCAGAGAGGTGACACAGGCATCCCTCAAAACAAATCCCCATCTACCTAAAACAGCCCTTGTGGCTGGGGAGGAGAGTTTCTTGTCAACCATCACTATGGTTAAGATGCCACCCACGCGGTAAAAAAAAATCCCAGTTCCTCTTTGGCCTTATCCAAACGAACATATTATGTCAAAGAGGGAGAGTTGCTGGGGTTACAACTACAGAAATAGCATGACATTATGTTTGCTGCGTGGCTCAAACCTACCACCCCCTCCAGTCTCTCCCAGGGCTCCTGAAGAGTAAGGCAGGGTGTTTCCTGCAGTGGGGGTCAGTCAGACCCTGCCCCCACCGCCAGCCTGGGCCCCCAGAGACACCCTTTTGGGATGATAAGTAAGGCTGGAGGGATGGAGAAACTCCTGTTCCTTGTCCTGTCCCTCGTGCAGGGCCACCCTGCCAGCTGGACACTGTGGCGTGTCCCTGCCCATATGGGCTGTACAAGTCCACTTGACCACAGACAGATCAGTCCCAACACAGGCCAGGTCACACTCTGCAAACACCTGCTGGGCAAAAAGGAGAGGCCTAGGGCTGTTTGGAGAGGTTTGGCCATGCCCTTCTTTATTTAAGGTTTTCCTCTAGTGGTTTTCCTATGTTGTTGTACCCAAACCAGCCTTCTCAGCACCAGGCCAGATAGGCTGACTTGGAGGCAGACCAGAAAGACCTAAGCAGGTGCCACAGAATCTCATGAACAAGTCTTGTGTAATGAAGACTTTTAGGAGTAACTTCTTGGCAGCAGTACCAGTCTAAGAAGTCACACACCCTACTCCGCTCATCCTGTGCTGCACCCTAACAAAAATCTGTGCACCAAATCAAACCAAAGAACTCATGCAGTTAAAAACCCCTGTATCTGTGACTTTTTGCGAGATTGTTTGTAGTGGACTCCTTCCGCAGTCCATGTCACTGCTCAGCTACGCAAACACAGGGGCCGGCAGATGACCGGGATGAGAAACCCCGTGAGAGTCAAACTGTCACCGAGCCCTGAGCGCACGGGACTCGGGGACCGCCCTGAGCATGACACATCAGCAGCCGCCCCTTCCCGGGAGCAGGGAGGTGACAGCACTGCAAGGACAGGCGAGAAAACCTCTGCACTGGGCACTGCAGAGTTTTAAACTTGTACCTTTGCTTGAGTCAGGAAGAAACAAGGTTAAACCAGCACAGTATTCCAGATGACAGATCCCAAAGATCCCAAAGGAAAACAGCCCAGGATTTCTGTGACAGTCAGGCAAGAGGCAGTTGTTGTGTAAGGGGAATCACTGCAGGAGCCTACTGAGCAAATCTCTTATTCTGATATGTGTTCAGATAACTGGGAAGATTATATAAGCAAAAGGGAAAGTGACACAGCAATACATTCATATCTACTTCTTCACATTGTCAGTGTGAATTTTAACTAATTAAAAATTAATTTAATTTTCAAAATAACTTTTAGGGAGTAAAATTGCAAAGTTGACTGGTCCACAACCAGATAAAATGCAACATGGAATTCCAGTCATGCGTATTACATGACATTCAACATTATATTATTCCTTAAAGCCCACAAACATTATAAGACACCCCCAAAAAAACCCAATTTGTACACTATTGTCCCAGCCTAGAAAATACTGTATTCAAACATCAAGCAATTCCTATGCTGAAAGCTCAGAGACCAAAAACATCAGCCTGCCAAGATCACAAGGATACTGCTACCAAAGACAAAAATCTCATGGCAGGCTATTTCCCCAGAGTCACCTGCACTAACCAGGAAAGTCTGTTTTGCTCCTTCAGTTTCACAAGAAAAAGTTGTGGTCAGTACAATCTGGAGAGAAGAATTCCATGTGAAAATCTAGCAAAGTGGCTATAAGAATCTCACCAATAAATACTTTTGTGTGTCCCCAAAGGACATTGTACTTATCAAAACATATTAACGTGATGCAGATGTATACTTTAAAAAAACCAAAAAACAAACAAACAAAAAACTACTAGGTTTCTTCCCTAGAACAGCCTTAGGTTATAAACTAAGCTGCAGAGAGGCCAAAGATGCAGAAGGGGAACAACAAGAGTCATCCTCCAAAGGTGCAGAATTCAAACGAATCCACCCTTCAGGATAAAGGCTGGGTGTGAACATTGCCTACATTGCCCCTCAGAAGGAACTGGCTGCCTCCAAAGTTCATCTTTATAGAGGAAAATATGGTTGAGATTAAGAGCAAGCAAAAAGTCCCAAGCTCAGAGATATCAGAGCCATAAAACACACTCAGCTGCCTGCATCTTCTGGGGGAACAGCCTTGCTGTGTCTCTGGAAGGATTGGGGTTTTCTCCTGCCCTAGTTTAAATATAGCAGGTGCCACAGAATATAGGGTAAGAAACTTTTTTTTCTTTACAGTTGCAGTCAAAAGAACGGGGATAAGATGGTGGTTTTCTCTCGCTTTTACTGGGGAACCTCGGGAAAGGAAAAATTCCCACGCAGCATGTTCTCACCTGGCACAAATTCACCAGGAGTGTAGAGGAGCAGGGAGGAGGAGGGGAGCCAGACCCTCCATCTCTCCCCGCAGCCGGTGAAGTCACCTGGGCTGAGCAGGTGACAGCGAGCGGGTCACCGGCCCCGGCACGGCCCGGGGGGCTCGTCCCCATCCATCCGCCCGCCNCACCCGCCCGCCGCGCCCCCGGGCCGCCCGCGCCGCTCCTCAGCCGCCCGAGGCAGCGCGGCCCGGCAGGTCCAGCGGCTCCAGCGGCTCCAGAGGCTCCAGCGGCAGGGCCGGAGCAGCGAGGCCCCGCGCTCCCAGAGCTCCTCCTCGGCTCCCGGCTCCGCAGCCACCTGTGCGCGCCGCGGGCGGGGCGGGGCCGGGCCGGGCCGAGCCCCGCGTCCCTCCTCTGCCGGTGCCCCCGGGCGGGACGGGACGGGACGGGGAGAGGCTCCGGCAGCGCGGCCGTGCCGCCGAGGGAGCCGGCGGAGCGAGAGCCCGGCAGGGGAAGCGGTGGCGCCGGCAGGTGCCGAGCCGAGAGCAGCGCGTCCCTGAGGGGCAGCGCTCACGGGCATGGACAAGCTCAACAGGCTGACGGTGCCGGCCGGGGAGAAGTTCAGGTAAGGGCTGGTCCGCTCCCGGTCTCTCCGGGAGCGCTGGGACGAGCCGCTTCCCGCAGCGGAGGCGCCGAGGCACGAGGAAGTTGGCAGGAGTTTTAGAGTAAAAGGGAGTTTTACCCGTTTTGACCCGGCGGCCAGGGCGCTGCGAGGAAGTGCGGGAGGTAAACACGGGTCTGGAGTGGGTAACGCAGATTTTGAAGCAAAATATGGGTCGGCTTCGTCTGCAGCGCAAAGAGGAATATTTCAAAGTGTCTGTTTTCAAAGCTGTAAGGAAATAGTGTGTGACTCATTATGATATATGAGTCTTACGCAAATTAGAAAAAATTAATTAATTGGTTAATGCTTTAATGTCTTATGAAGGTGGCTTTTGCAGTAAAGTTTTGTAATGTTTCCTAATCTTCGAAAGAACTGGTGGAATAGAGGGAACTGGAAAACGGGAAATGTTCGTAAGTGAAGGAGAACAACGTTAAATACAGGGTTTAAGAGGAAAAAAGCAGAAGTTGGCCATTACTGAAGTATTTTTAGTGTGTCTCGATTCATGTGCTGCTACAGTTGGCACCTCGAGGCTCTTTCATCATGACTTTTTGTATTTCTGAATAATTAAAAGAAGTTCTGTTTCAGATTAAGGTAACATGGAATTGTTTTCCTCCTCTGAAAAAATAAGAATGAAATATTTTTTGCCTAAAGTAAGTCATACTTAAGCGCTCAGTACTAACTTAGAAAGTTAGTATTTTTCTCGTCTCTCTCCCTCTCCCCAGAAACCTTCATGCAAACTTCATGCATGAAATAATCCCTTGTAAATCTAATTTTGATAGAATGCAGTTTATTGCTATCTACTCTTTCCATACCATTGCAATATTGTTGGGCGGGGGAGTTGTACTTGCAGAGCTGTAGTGATGCTTATGCTCCTCAGCCTGGCACACCTGATGAAAGCCAAGCAGGCTGCATCCTAAGCCCAGGCAAGAACTCTGTGGAAAGCTCAATGGACAGAGAGGAGAACACAGGGAATTTCCTCATTGTCTGCAATTTACCACTTTAAGTAGTCTAAACTGGTGTCAGAGCTCAGTGTTGGTCTAAACTAGCTATCTTTAAATAACAAGTTGAGAAACAAGATGGAAAGCTTGATTCCATCCATTACTGGTACATGAAAAAATGAAGTACACACCCTCTGCTGTCACATAATTGCAGCTGGGATTCTTCTTCTGCACTTCTGCGAACAATTAAAGCATGATTGCAACTATCTAAATTGGGTCTATGTGTGAGGGTTATAAGGGCCCACAACCTCTTGGTGAGCTGATTCAAAAGCCCTAAACCTGAAAGGCAGCACCACACCTCTGCTGGGTCTTCACATAGATGACACTCTCCATCTCGTCTGAGGTTTTAATATTGTTGTAAAATAGGGAAGAGAAAGAAGTAGCTCTGCTTTCCTGTATTAACCTGAAGTATTGCAAGTTACTTTTTCTCTCCTCCTCATGGCCAACTCAGCCTATTTGTGCAGGGAAAGAAGGGGCACCCGTTTCTCACTCGTGAGCGTTCTCACCACGTGCAATGGACACACATGCCTAGACTTGAGCATGTTGAAATACTCCTTAGAAACCTGGACATGTGGCTATAAAATCTTACTGTGGTATCAGAATTTTAAAACCTGAAGGCAGAGCTTTCCATGAGTAGATATTCACAGGATAAATTTAAGAGAGATGTGCAAATACAGGAAGAGATTGGCACAATGTGGTGGGAGCCTTTTCCTCTGTCTTTGAAACACCTGGATACCCCCTCGTGCTCTGTGACGTGCTGACAGTGCAGTTGACTTCCTAATACACAGAACACACATAAGTGGATCAGAGTTTGTACTGAATGTTACATGATCTAAATGGTTATGTCAAAAACATACTTCTCTTCATGTGCAAAGATGCAATGCCAAGAAATGTTCCTGCCAAACATAGTTTCAATTTATGTGATTATAGTTTGCGTTTTTAAAGATAACTTTCTTAAAATTTCTGCTTTGTAGCAGCAAAAGTTAAAAAAGCACTACTGTTGAGTCAGTGTCTGAGAGAGGATCTTTTGATTTTTTTAAGTGTAGACCTGAAAAACTAGATATTATGTGGTTTTGCTAAACTCAACTATTCATGGGCATGGTTGGGCCTACCAGACCTAACTTTTTGCTGCATTAGCAAATCTTACGTCAGATCTGAATTCTTAACATGTTCCATTTGTTGAGTTCATTGCAACAATAAGAACTATAAATGTTCTTATATGTCTGTCTGCATAACATGTTGTGGTATGTACATTGTTTGCAGTTAAGCACTCAACTACAGTAATAGTTGGACAGGAATGCTGGAACTTCGTGGAATTCCAGTATTAGTTTCTATATAGTGTTTCTTATAAGGCATGCACAGCATTATACAAATATTCCCTCAGAGTACATTGTGTGTTCTGCTTCCTTATAGTCAGGAAAAATTAATTCAAAGGCTTGGTTATTTATTGTGAGAGAAGCTAATCTGTGGTGCATAGAAGTAATTTGGTACTTTAAATTGTTTCCCAGAGAGTGAGGTGTATACATGAGCACTAGCCATACTGCCATGGCAAGCTCTGGTGTGCCTGGATTTCAGACTGAACTTCAGGGAAAAAAATTATACTGCAAACATACAGAAATAGATGCACTCATGATCAGGAGCAGTATGGGTAATGGGAAGTAAGCAGCTCAAAAGAAAAATCTGCACTAACCTTACAAACTCTTTTGTGGTTTAACTTCCCTAGACTATAAGCCTATGATTCCTGGTATTTAAGTAATATCTAGCTACTATATGTGGCGATGTCACAGCATCTCTTCAGACTTGCTGCATTTTTTTGTTATGACCACAAACCTTAATGATGGCCCTCTGCCCACAGCTGGCTTTGCTGTGTAGCCCAAAGTCCTTTTGAAGGCATCATCACCACTGTGGTGATGGGCAAACCATGGCACAAACCAAAGTGTGCCACATGGTTTCACTTGCCTAGGGTCATGCAGCCAGCAAGTTCCAGATTGCATGCAGCCTTTTCCACAAGCACAGTTTCATGTTAATTTCATATGACTTCATTAATTTGCAGCAGTCCGTCTCTGCCCCCAGCAAAAACAAAGGCTTAAAATCTGTATCTCCAAGCATAATGCCTATTTAAAAGGAAGTGGAAATAAACTGGCAATTTACTTTTCTCAGGTTGAACAAGTGTGTCTGGGTTTTTTTGCAGGATTTTGTATTAGTTCCACTTGTTAATCAGAAGGGTTTAATTCCTAATTCTATGAAAATCAGGAGGGGTTTCCTTAAGGCCTGAATGTCTGTTGTCTGTCCAACCTGGAGGTGTTCATTGTCTTCACTAATTTTCTAGTGGTAGCTTGACTGTAACTTCTAGGCCTTTTTCTTTAACAGAGGATCTTCTGACAATGTGTCTTCTTGAAAGTGTATAGTAGAAAATGAATTCGTTTGGGATTGAAATTGTATATATTATCTCAAATTTCATCCTATGTAGGATGCTTTACCATAGGGAGCATTTACTTTTGGAGAAAACGTTTGTGGAACATCTGAATATTAGTTTTGTCCTGTAAGAAAATATTTCATTATATTAGTTCTACTAATTCCTCTTAGTGGTAGCAAAAAGTCTTAAAAACTTAATCTGTCTTTTCAAGGCAAATTTTCACTTAGTTTATTGTCTCAATGAACTTGAAAAGGACAAAAGAACAAAAATAAACTCAAGCAAGTAATAAATTGATGTTTCAGAGTAACCTATAGAATGTTCCCTATGACAGAATTAGGCATCAAAGCCCACATCCAACTTGAACTCATTAGTTACATAGAGTAAAGAAAGGCTATGCAAATGATAGAATCATTCAGTGGTTTGGGTTGATAGGGACCATCCTGTTCCCATCCCTCTGCCATGGGCAGGGAGACCTTCCACTAGGTCAGGTTGCTCAAAGCCCCATCCAGCCTGGCCTTGAGTGCTTCCAGGGATGGGACAGTCACAAGGTCTCAAGCCAACCTGTTCCAGTGCCTCACCACCTTCACAGCAAATAATTTCTTCCTAATATCCAAACTGCTCTGTTTGATACCATTCCCCCTTGTCCTGTTACTGCATACCCTTGTAATCAGCTCCTCTCCAGCTTTCTTGTAGACCCCCTGCAGTTACTAAAAGGCTGCAATAAGATCACCCCAGAGCTTTGCCTTTTCCAGGTTGAACAATCCCAATTCTCTCAGCCTCACTTCTGCTCTTCTACCTGCTCTGGTGTTCTCCTCTTTGTAGCAAAAGTCTAATTTGCCCTAAGGACATAACAGCTGTGAAGGTCTTCTGGTTTTCACCACCCATTGCCACCCACAGCCACCTCCTGTCTCAGCTTCCAGTGTCTCCTGGCAACTTTGCACTGCACAGTATCACTCTGTGGTCACAGCAGCTTTTGTGGCACACCCATGGTTTAGCCCACCAAAATGTAGGCTGAACATAAGGTCACATGAAATCACAGTTCAGTGATTTGCAGTCTTCAAAGCTGAGTTTCACAGGCACAGGGAAAGGAGGTCACCAGCTGCATTTGCTATGCTGATGAGCACAAACAAAAGCTTTTTCTGTAGGATTGTTAGGTCCTGTTTGCCGTACAAAGCACAGGATTTTGATTAAAAGATAAATTTTTATAATATTTATTTCCTCTAGTTTTCTGTCAGCTTAAATAGTTCATGCATCTCTCTCTCATCTCTGGACTTTGGAATGAAATGAGATAGGAAATGCAAACTTCCCTGAACACCACTGCAAAAATCCATTCTTTCACTCAGTGGGACTTCTCCAGTCAAATCCTCTTGCTTCTACCTCTGACCTTGCTTCAGCACAGCATAGCCTCCAGCCCATCTATATTTGTCCTTCTTTATTCCCTTCTCTTTGCTCAGCCACTTCATCCTACCAATCCCTTTAAAGCTTCTTTTCTTCTTTCCAGCTATGTCATCCAACCTGGACTAATCCCCAGGCTAAAAAACCAACCAACCAAAACAACCAAACCTGAAACACGCTAATATTTACAACATAAAAAGTATTTTAAAAAACCAGTAAAACAAAACCCACCCACAAACTGAAGGGGGAGGAACCAAACTAAACCACCATATAGGATTTATTCTCATACAGAATTTCCTGCCTGTAATGCTGTTTATAGAAAAGTATGTTTAAGTGTGACTGTGATCTATGTGTGTTTTAAACAAAAGTATGGTAATGTGTACAAAATGATGCAGTATAATATTGAATCTATCAAGAGATGCCCTGCTTTAATCTCTGCAGGTAGACAGCAGTGTAAGAGTTTAATCTGTTCACAAGGTCAGCTGTGCTTATGTAGTACCTAGAGCTTCATTCTACTTGTGCTGGCAAAACTATTAAGTCATTGGCACAGCTTATTCTACCACTGCTTCATATGCACACTGTTCCAAATAAAATGAGGCCTTGTAGTGACACTGTAGTTCTCCCAAAATAACTGTCCAGAGTAGGAGCATTTGTCAACTACAGCAGTCACAAGTGACACTGTCCTTGGCCTGCAACTGTCAGTTATTCACCACAAGCGAGTAGTTCAGATTTGATCTAATGACACAGGATTTTTGGGGGGTTTTTTAGTAAAATAATAAATTATCAAGATCCAAGCAAATAACCCAATAAATTAATTTTCATGCCCATGGGAAAAAACCTACGTTGCAGCAAACGTGGCAAAAGTCTTTTTTACCATTACTTTATAAATGTATCACATGCAGCTGTGTAGAGTGCTAGATGTTAAATCATAATATGATATTGCAGGTACCCAGTGATATGTTGATTCCAGAACAAAACAGTTTTGTGCTTTACAGAATCATTCAAAACCTACGTACTGTACAGGACATTAAAATGTGATAGATGCTTTGCTTTTGGAAGGCAAATATGACAATCATAAATTGTTGCAAAAAAGCCCCACTGGAAAACCATATTAGTTTATATGCTCAGCAGACAAAAGAATTGGAAAATTGATTGAAAACAGTGGCTAAAAGGGGCAGTATTTTCCCATTTGGCTCTAGGGCATCATCTTAGATTTTTTGTAAACTGTAAGAGGATGCAATGTAAATATGTTTGGTTTGTGCCAGCCATAATAAATTACTGAGGAGTAACAGAAGCTTGAAAATTCTATTAGCATCTTTATCCTAATTGGTTAGTACATACATTTTGAACAAGTTTATTTTCCAGACGTGAGCAAAGCCAGATGTGCAATGCTACAAGTTTATGACCTCAACATAAATTACCACACAGTAAATACATTATTTCAATTATTTTTTAAGTATTTTATATGTAAATGAAAAATGTAAATTATAATGAGTACATAACACATAATGTACTCATATGTATTATGAGACAATAATATGAAAAACATGAGTATGTGTTTTTCAAGCTTAATTCAAGGGGAAACTGGGTGAAGTAAGCTATTAATACAAGAGCCTATACCATGTGGCTAAATGTTTCCTTCCTGTCTTAAAATACGGATGCAGTAGGCATCTCTGCAAGAAGCACAGAGGCAACAAAGTGGTACTGAAGGTGTAGCTACATGGCCAGTGGAGTTTGGCCTGAGTCTGAGCTGCTGCCAAAAGAGCAAGTCCCTTTCTTCCACCCTTCCAACGCCCCTGCTCACCCTGGCCCTCTCTGCCCTCTCACTGGCACTAGGGTTCCAATGACCACGTGACAGAGCTGGGTCTGATCCTGCTGATATCTAAACTGGCAAAAGAAAAAAGAAGTTAGTTTCCCAGCTGGAAGTCCCATGACTCATCATAGCTGGGGAAGCACCGAGGGCAGAGAGCAGTGGAATTTCCCCTCTCAATGGCAGCCCATGTGGGCTCCATTAAACTGACATAGGGACAAGCTGGGGAAGTTTCTCCAGAGTTTTAACAAAATTTGATTGGCTTCAGAACAAAACAAACAAAACTGATCCATGAATAGCCTCCATTAGGTCCCTGTCAGTGCCACCCCATGTCTGTGATGAGTATAATGCTTCTGTAGCTTGAGCAACACTTCCAGCCCAACACAGCAGTGTCTGTCAGTGGTAATATTCTGGGTCCATACCAGATCCTGTCTTCATTCATTTCCCTACAATGCCTTTCTGCTTCCTGTTCTTGTTGAAATATAAAAGCCACTTAAGTATTTTAAATTTCTGCCGTTGTTCTCCTTCAGTGACCAGGCTGTAGGGTACTAATCCTCCAGGGAGGTACAGCACTCGCTTACTTTTAACTGGAACTGTATTTTAGAGTAGCCTAATGTGTTGAACTTCCCCTGCTGTTGAAAACTTTCCAGAAAAGTGGAGTAAGTCTTCTGAATGTGGTTTCTATGTGTGGGGTTTTTTTTGCTTTTTTAATGCATTAACTTACATCCAAAGAGCTGGTACAAAAAAGAGATCAGTAAACTAAAAAAAGGTTCAAAACAGAGCAGGTCAGTTACAGAACAGAAAACATACTTTACCTTTTTATGTCAAGAAGTGACATGTAATATTCACTTACATATCGTAATACTTCACTATTTTCTGTATTCCCTACGGTGTCACTGTTATTCAGTTGGGATAAAGGGGAGAGCAGTCTGCATGAGAGGGAAGAGGTGTCCAAACCTTGGAGTTTTTGTTTGGTTGTTTTGTTTTTTTTTTTTTGCTTCCAGGCAAATTCAAATGCTTAGCATTGGAAACCTAGAATGGGTTCTTTCAATATGCAGAACTCCCAATCAGCCCAAAGTACTTACACTGTTTCCTTTCATGTTAGGTATGATTTTTGTCAAGAATGTATTATCCCTTTACATGCTCCCTTTTTTAATTTTGCAGTGAATATTAGTACTTAATAGTACAAGGAGGACAGCTTTTTTTGTGAAGATTATATAGAGGACAAATGAAGATAAAAAATATAATCAATATTTAGCCTTTCTGTGCCTCTGTGTGTACCGTGTAAACACACACCTGCTTTAACTACAGAGTTTGCCTTTAGGCAAAATAGTGAATGATTCAAAAGTGAGCAGAATAGGATGTTTCTGAGACTTTAAAAAAACCAACACTCTTGTCAAAATGAATATAAATCTTGTCATTTCCCCTTGTACATCTCCCAAACACGGGTGAAAACAATTCCTTGTTGCTTCTTCTTCTCAGCTAGGTAGCTGTAATTGACTTCTCCTGATAAGCAAACCTCTTTGAACTTTTCTTCACAGCTTTGAGATAGCTTTACAGATTAAGATCAAAGGCTCAGTGTCTTGAATGGATGGTTTGGTGCCACATGTTACCACCTCCAGTTCCAAACTTCCTCTTGTCCCACCAAGAGAGCCATTGCAGGGGGTGGGTAAAACCCCAGAGTGGATGAGGGGCTGTAGGGCCCTACCTTGGATCAGGAGCCACTGAAGCGGTTTATCTGACTGCACCTCAAGGATTCAGCTGTCTCTCTTACACATTTTTATGCATTTTACACATATCACAGCCATTGAAAACACCAACTCCACCTGGCATTTCCTTGCAAAGGACTCCCACTCTTGCTGTTCCAGGTAGCATATGATATAAGGGTGTGTGCATGTGGAGATCTGAAGCACCTGAAGGAAGTGTAATGAGGAATTAGATGCTTTCTGTATTTGGTATTTCTTTTTTTCTTTTTGCTTTCTACTGAGGAATTAGAAGTGAGGTGGAAGGGGGTAGAATTGTTTTACAACATTTAATTACATTGTTTCTGAGGCACAAAACTGACAGTAATGTGAAAACAAATCTTAAGAAGACACCCAGTTCACCAAAATCCATGTTCTTCCACAAAGACCATGGCAGGAGCATTGCTTTCATGGAAGCCTGGCATAGGAAAGGTGGTTCTTTTCTAGTTTGCTAATTCACTTTGAGAAGTTATTTCAACGTAAGAGTTTCATGCTTTTCAAAATCTCAAATAGTAGTTTTACAAATCCGTTTCTAGGTAAGCAGGTTCTCTCTCCAAAAGGAAGCAGGAGTCTTCCTTTTGTCTGGAAACAATAACTTTATTTCTTGATTTGGTCACCTGCATAGCTGTTTATAAAACTGAAGGATAATAGAAACACAAAACAAAGACCAGCTGGGGAGAAGGTGGTGGAATAATTGTGCTGTGAGAAGCCATAAAGGAGGGGTCTGGACATGCTGTTCTTTCTTTACTTTTGTATTTTAATGTGGGGTTGTTTTTTTTTTTTAATTAACAGAGGTAGCTGTAATAATTTTTAGTTTTCTACTCTTTGCGTTTTGTTTCTTATCTTCTAATAAGTTAGCTTTTATTCTCCAAATTTTGTTATACTCTTCCTTGCTCTCTGTTTTGTAGTTCTTTCCTGTAAAACTTTATAGCTGAGGCAAGTGGGTATTTTTGGAGATTTTTTGTTTTAAGTCTAAATTTGCACTTACTAAATCCCATTCTAGGTTTCTAATGCCAAGTATTTAAATTTGCCTGAAAAAGAACCCAAACAAACAAAAACTCAGAAAAACAACATTTTTTTGTTTTAGTGTGATCTTTTGGCCTTTCTTAAGCCAAAAGTGAGTGCTACATAGTCTTACTTAAAGTGAATGGACGTAGTAATCTTCACAAAATGTGACTTTCTAGGTACAGAACTACAGGTTGTCCTGTCAGTGAGAAACAGATACACCCAAAAAGGTGTAAGAACTGCAGTTGGCATGCAAATTACAGTGTGTTTATTTTTTAAATTATTTTTACTATTTTAAATCCAGTTCAACTTCATGAGTTAAAGACCTAACTGATGTGAGGAGGAGGAAAAGTAACATACAGGTCCTTTAATGTTGAATGTGTCAATATTGCTTGTAAAGCTGCCCTAGCCAACTTGTCAATATATCATGTGCAAAATTCTGCTCTTCTTTAACTAAAGAAGCTGGTCTGTGAGACTAAAGAAGCTGGTTTCTGAGTACTGATGGGGAGTTTTCAAGAGGCAAAACAGGCAATTCAGATAGTCCTATAAACACGAGAAATGTAAGAAGGTATAATTTTCATCCCCCAGATAAACAGAAATAGGTATGCTTGTAATATAGAAAACTTCCTGTAAATAATTTAAAATTAGTTTTTGTGTTGCTACCACTCCTCACTGATGCTGCAGTCAGCCCTGTTTCCAAAAACATTAGCAGGACCCCTCTCAGCTACGAGTGCACAGCCAGGCACGCTGAAGCAATGGTGTCCCTCTGCCACTCCAGAGACCCTGCAGAATCCTCTGGCTCTGGCTGTGACTCCCCGCGGGACGCAGGCACAGGTAAAGCACCGCCAGCCAGCGTGTGCCCTGGGGCTGCAGAGCACCGCCTTCACCTGCACAAGTGGCTGAGCTGTGCTGCTCACGCACACGGGAGATCCCGCCCTGTTTCCAGGAGCAGGGACATGACCACTGGGGAGCCACTCATGCTGACTGCTCTGAGCCTTGATACACATACCTCAGAATACATACTGGTTAATGTCTTCACAGATTTATAATACCCATAAATACAATTTCTCCAAAACTAGTCTAAATGGTGGGAGAATTCCATACTACACGAATCTGTCTGAAATTAAGCCAGACTTCTCTTTCTCAAGTCTAGGGACTCTGTACCTCATCTCATATCTGAGTTGAAAACTTGTTACACACTTTATTCTTCATTTTTCTCTCTAAAACCTATTTTGCCTTTGGAAAGCTTTTGTATGATAGTGTGTATGCAAAAGAGCCAAAGGCTTCCAGGTGATGTTTGAAGGTGGGGATGTGTCACAGGCCAGGTCTACCCATCATCCTCACTTCATCATCACATATTCCTCATAAGGTGAGCTGTGACCAGATCAAAGAGAGGGTGGCTTTGTTTCATTTTGTTTTATCTTGAGGCAGCTCTGCCAGTCCTTGAGTGCAGCAAGGTATTTTGTCACACAACAAATCCTTCTTTCAGGATGTATGGTATTTACAATGGTAAAACTTTCCCCCTTCCGTCATGTACATATCGCAGCTAGTGACCCCTTTGTCAACAGATCTGATAATTCTCAATTATTGGAGTTCTTAGCTACAAAAATAGCAACATAGGACTAAAAAGTGTTCTGTTTTAGGTTTCTGTCTTTTTTTCTTCTTCCTTCCAACATGTAGAATTTCTAATGTATGTGTAAGAAACCTAAAACTTTTTAGAAGCACCTACAGCCAAGACTTCCAAACTTACTGTCTGCAGAACTTTGAAAATCTATTGTGTGCCATGAGATCCTGATCAAAGGGTCCCATCCAGTCTATACAAGTTACAAATAAAATGGATCTCAAAATGTCTATTGCTGAAGTGTGTTTTCAAAGATCAGCAGTAACACAGACTGCAGCTTTATCTGCAAACTTGATTTTGCATAAAAAGATCCCAAGCAGGTTTAATGAAGAGTTGGAGCTTGTAGTTAAAGAAGCAACTTTAAGTTTTACCTCTTGATTATCTTTAATTATATACAATGCAAAGTAAGACAAGCATTACTCATTATTTTTATTTGCAGTACTAGCTGATGGAGGTCCTTGAGTATTTCTAGTATCTGCTCATCCCAAGAGAGCACTAGAGAATAAACATGAGTTGGTAATGAGGTCCTGACTCAGACGTGTTGTGCAGAAAGAGGCTGTAGTTATGTACCTGACGCAAGGGCTGCCTGCACTGGGCCATGGGAGCCCCATTTCCTGGGTGCTCTTGGGGCTGCTGCTCTGGTAAGGTCCTCTCACAACAAACCCTTTTACTTGGAGTACAGTCTCAAGTGTTTGAGAGCCATACAACAAGTATTTTACTACTAGTCAGATATGTATGTTCGGTCAATACTGTAGATGTATAAATGCCCTTCTGTGCTTCACTCATTGCTCTGGAATGGCCTTTGGGCCTGGGATTAGGTGCCTTAACATTTGGAGAATCCTCTTGCCATAGACTTTTCTATCTGCTTCTCATCTTTCCTTCTGTCTCTCTAAGATCACAAATCTGATAGACAAGTCTTTCTAAAACTTTTCAGTTGTTGCCTTTTATATGGCCTGGCACTTCAAGAAATTTCAGCCTCCAGCTAACTGGACTGGTTTTTGCAGCTCATTCAGCTCTATGGGTCAAAGGGTATTCCACTTGAACTGGAGATCAGGTGTGCTTGATGACTTCCTACACTTCCCACTTAGTGCACTGGTTATCTGCTTACTCTGGCAGGCTTCAGACAAGTTAAATTCTCCAGAGGCAACAAACAAATATTTTAACAACTCCTACAAGAGCTATGTAACTTTAAAAGCTGAAAAAATTCACACTAATACATATTAGGTACTCTCTAATTTATCAAAGTTGTAATTAGAAGTCTAAATGCCTCCATAAAAAGAATAAGGACTAAGAGACACAGATTTTTAAGAAATTTGACTATGCAAAAAATGGGAATGTTTTCATTTCAGCCCATCTGCTTGGAAAAAATATCATAATAGCACCAGTGCATGTGATTTCCTAATTTAAATGCACCCTTTTAAATAGAAATATGTCATAAAATTATATTTTAAACTATAGCCATATTCAAGACTCATGGGACATCCATATTGCTCTAATCAATTCACCTAAATATGATCAAATGAAAAGCAAACTGATTCAGGTACTTGTATTTATTAGTTTTGTGTAGGATCTTATTTGCATGCGTGTGTGAAGATTTTTTAGCAAATAAATGACAATATAGAATAAAACCAGTAATGTAAAAAAGCCCACCTTTTTTAAAATAAAGTAATAATTTTGCTAATGTAAAGATATTAGTGTCAGTGATGAGCAATAAGCAATATTCAGATAGAAATCTACAATTAGATTTTGTTGGTGAGTTCTATCTCTGACAAACAACAGAAGAAATGTAACTGATGCTGACATCCATCCCTAATTGAAGTCTGGCAAGCCTTTTTGAAAGAAACACAAACACTTACAACAACCATTCTTCCCAAACTAGAACTAAACCATTTAGATCTCCTCTCATTCTTTTCATTCCTCATTATTTTTCATTTATAGCCACTGCCAGGTGCCAGCTGGGGCACAGCACAGAAACAGCAAACTGCAGATGATGGCTATTTCTGATGTTTCAAGCAGAACCAGAAGCTGAATCTGTTAAGGCAAAAAACCCAACAAATACAACAGAAAAGCAGAAGTTCTTCTGAGCTTTTCACCTCAGATTTAATATATCTGGTTAGTTTAGATAATAATCCAAGCTACTCTTATAGGTATAGTACATTGTTCTTGGAAATTTTAGAAATTTTTTGCTGTACACCTGTTTCTCACAACTATAAGTAATTAATTTATTTATATTAGCAGGTAACACTATATCGTTTTGCTGTAAATTAATAGTTTGAGTTTTCAGCAGGAGTTAAAGATGCTTTTGAATTATTTGTCCATCATTCTCATTATATTTAAGTGTCCCATATATGGTTAGAAATCAGAGGGCATCACCATTATAGCTTTGCATTATTGTAAAGTCGGTTCTAGATATAATGTTAACATTTAAATATTCTAAACTATTAATTTAGGGAAGGATTTATTTTTTCCCGATGCGCTTACTCTTAAATTGGCTGCTTATACTGTATTTAATTGTATTTAGAAGGATAACACAAATAATGCTGAAGAGCTCTTTAAAAGGAAGGAAAACTTCATGCACAAATGATTTAACAATTAAACTACTTATTGAGGATATATTGAGCATATTTTTCTTAATTTATATTAATATTGAACCACTTGGTAATTTAATGCCGGCTTTGTTTAATATCTTACAGGAAGCTTCAAAAGATGGTGCATGACATTAAGAAAAATGAGAGTGGGATAATAAACAAGTTCAAAAAGTAAGTTTGCAATGCCAATCCCTGCTTTTATCAATATGGGGAAGTTTGGATTATGAGCACAGTGGTGTGTAGTACTTTAGTGATGGGACCATGTCATTCCAGAGGGATGGACTTCAGTGCATGGAAAGAGCTTCAGTTCAGACTGCAACCTGCAGAATTGTCATCAGTATTAAGACTATTGTAAAGGAGTTGCAGAGCTGGAGTCCAATGATAGGTTGTGTTTGTAGCCTTGAAAAAAACAGTATTTGAGTGAAGAGCCTTTTTTTTAATGTTTGCTGGGAATGGTCATTGCTTATTGTTTGCACATGTGCCTTTCTCCTTAGGCAACTGTTTAGGCTTCCTGCTGCAATTAAGTTGAATTTGAGCTCCACCTTGAACCAACTGGGCAGACATAATACTTAAAATTCTCATAAAAATGCTAAGTCCTCCTGTGTTTCAGTCTCATAAAACAAAATCCAGCATTACCTAGCACCCTTATTCTAGTAAGACGTGCCGAACAACATGCAGATTGTGTCACATGCATGAAAGTATCATAAAATATTCATATATATTTATACATAGAAAGAAATTCCAGTAATTTTGCATCCTTGTCAAATGAATACACTGTTCACTGTTTCCAGACAAACATCTATTTCAAGCAATTAGCTATTTAGCACACTTTTCATAATGCAACAGCTCATTTGCATTGAAATTCCATTTGGATGCAATTTTCTCATTCAGATGTGTTTCTTTACATGGGTCATTGGCAACAAAAGTATTAAACACTTTTAGCAGTTAATTACAACACCCTATCCGCAGTGTTTCCAGGACAGCCATGTTAAATTCTAGAAATACAGCTCTTGTACCTAAAAGACACATGGAAGTGTTGTTTGAAATTGTTAAAGGGGGACCATGATGGCTCAGTTCAAGGGAAGCAGCTAATTCTCGGTGTGTCCGAAGCCATCACTCAGCTATTGGCACAAGCAGTAGGGCCCCGCCTGGTCTGGCTGTGCAAGGGCTCTGGAGAGCCAGGCTGGCTCAGCTCTTGCCCCTGCTGCCAGCCCAGGCAGGGCTGGTGTTTGTGGGCAGCTGCTGGAGCTGCCAGAGGAGGGGATACACTCCCAGGAGCAGCAGGACTGCCTGGCTCTCCTGTTCCCCAGGCAGGAAGAGTAATCTTGGCCTCCAAGCCCTCCTTTGTGCTCTCATTTCCACAGAGGTTTCTGCCCACAGACCTTGAGCAGGCTCTGATGGTAAAACACCTGGTAGATGAGATATTTTTTTTTTTTTTCTTTACTCATCCTCTTTCACTCTAAGATTGCTGCAGTTCACAGTTAATCGCAGTCACTTGCTAGACTTACTTATTTGCATGCAAGCACAAAAGGAGATTTTCCCATAAAATGGTCCTCTTTCAACTACTTGGGGTTTTAAGTTAATTTGTGGTTTTGTTTTTAACACAGTGACTACTGTGTTCACCACCCATCTACAAAAAAACTCATTTTCACCTGGGACCTGCTCACAAGAAAGGGCTGCTGGGCTGTCCAGGGCTTTTGGTGGGGGTTTTGGAGGGGAGGGAGTTAAAGAGGGTTTCTCATAGTTGTTGCTTTTTAATAAAGGGTGGCTTCCTACTTCACAGTAGTTAACTGTAATTAATAATGTTCCAGTGGACTCAGTTCAAAAGCCTCAGAGAGGAAAAATGACAGAAACAACAGAAGCATCTAAAGTTTATCCTTTGAAGCTACAAAGTGTCTCCCACAGTTGCCTGAACGTGAATTCTGTTATTAATCAGTTGCTCTGATTGTGTGTCCTTCCTAAAGAGTAAGAAGGGAAGAACAGAAAAGCGAGAAGTAACATGAACCGAATGTAGCAGAAGTTGGGAAGGTCATCATTAAGTGTGAAAGACTGCTGCTATAGCACTGTAATTATTTGATTCACTCAAGATCAAAAAAATGTATATATATATATATAAAAGAGCAGACTCATAAAAACTCAAAAGAGTGACTGCAGCACAAAGCTCACATGTCAACTCTCCCAGTTATAAGAACACAAACCAAAGTATAAAAGCGTAATAATCTTTCTGATGTTACTGTGATTCATCTGAGTAGTAATAATCTTTTTTTGCAGTTATGAAATTTTGCTTTTAAAAATTGAAGAATTTCTAATATTTTTACATGACTTCAGAGTTCAGGTCTTGAACCCAGCACATAACAAGACTTGCAATAAAAGCATGAGTTGACAACACTGATAAGGATATGTACAAGAGGTGCTAAGCTTTGCAGAATTAGAGCTGGCTGTGCTCCTCACTATGCAGTCTTTGGGGGCTTTTTGTTTGACTGTAGTTGCTTTCTCTAAAACATGGTTATCCAGATGATCACTACTTCCATTTCAGTTAAAGGATTATTTTATTAAATGTCAAGGTTCTAAACATGACTGACGCAGGAAAAAATTTATTTTTAAATGGGCTTTGTGTAGCGTAGATTTATCCATATGCTGGGAAAGAAAATCAAAATCAAACCTATTATAAATAGAAATTATTTTAGAGAATTCAAATAGCGTACTCGCATATCTGAAACCTAAAGTTATCACCCAGATGTATGCTGTAAGCTTCTGCTACACAAATTGAAAGAATTACCAAATATTCGTGAAATACATTAGACTTACTAGCAGTATTTGTTAAAACGCGTCTAAGATCTGGATTAGCTCTTGATTATGCAGAAATTTAAAAGGTCTTGCATCAAGACTTTTGCTCTCCAGTCTAGTTCATCAGGGCGTGCAAGTGGGGAGGAATTCATCTACTATCCATGTGTGTCTTAAAGGTCTGTAGAAAGCAGGCTGAACAGTCCTGGTAACAGGAAAGGAATAGACAGGTTGTTTTTTCATTGCTTAAAAGTTTGTTTGTTCCACATTCCAACTCAGCGTTTTCTGGCAGTAAAAATATTGGTCACTGCAGGATAGCTGTCACCTGCCCTTAATCACAAGCAAAACTGTTTACAGCCCTGAGTCCCAGCTGCTGTGCACATCACAGTGTCAAGGAGGATTATGTACTCAGGTGTAGAAGCAATGAGTGTAGCTGGCATTGTATAAACAATGAGAACTGGGGGCATTTTTTTCGTATTCACATCCTTTGAAATGCAGAACAGGGAAGCAGAGAAATCATAGGCTTCATGATGTAGGATGGTTGCCTATGTGAGAAGCAACTATAACCCATTATATGAAATGTCTCAAGTGCTACCTGGTTATTTGTTAAAGCTCCAATATATGTACTAGGATTAAATACATTTAAATATGCATTGTCAGTTGGATGGCATTTGATTCTTCCAGTCCCTTCTGATTAACTTCAGGGAACAGGACAGAGTCAATTGCCATTCTGCAAGGATCTGTGTGGACAATGAGGTCAGAGTCTGGAATAGCTGGGTAGCCATGCCTTGGCATAGGGTTGTGTCTTTTGAGCTTGTGTTGTGGTTTGCACATTGGGCAGAGTTCTGGCTCCTGTAAAGTGAAGCTCCAGCTGACTTCAAAAGAGCCTGGATTCCAGTTCTGGCACTCAGAAAATCATACCAGTACTGTGAAAACTTCTTTTTAAGTGGATTTAAATTTTAGAATAAATAACATATTTGAAAATATTCTAGCAAATATAGATGTGGCTGTGAACTGTTTCAGCTCTGTGACAGAAACATTATTTCTTTTCTTCTATTGATATTCAGGTTCCAAAATGAACAAGTGGCCTTAATTTGCAAAACTGGGAAAGATACTTGGGATCGGTATGCTATTCCATAGCTGCACCATAGCATGATAGGCTGCTTAGACACAGACCTCTGTTCTGTACCTTGTGTGCTTTCATTATAACATATTTACATTTTCTGCCAGGGCCACTGCCAGGATTTACAGGGCCTGGTACCAAGTGTGGAAGATTTCTGCTTAGCAGCTTAGAAATGTGTGATATTGCTTAAGGCACTTACTTTATACCCAGACAGCCTCTTACTGTTGCCTCAGTCCTGCTATTTTCCAAGTCTCCACCATTTCCGAACAACTCATGGCAGATGTTGCAAAATACATCAAGAGATCTTGGTCTCCCCTTCTTAAGATGTGAGATGAGGCCTGGCAGTGGCCCTGGGATTTTCTTTCTAACATGGCTGTGCTAACCTGGACAGAAGACCAGAGCAGAGCTGTTGAGAATGCTTTTTAATTTACTGTTTGTACACTAAGTTATGTTATGCTTCAGAAAGTTAAAACCTCTGAGGAGACAGCTATCCATCATTAGTGTTGTTAGCCGTGAACAAAGCAAGCTAACATTGCAAAAATAATCTTCCTGGTTTGGTTTTTGTTTGGTTTGAGGGGTTGGGCTTTTTAGAGTTTTAGCAATGCCTGCACCATTTATACATTGATTCATGCCTGGGGTGTTTTTGGTGACTGTCTGCACAACAGAATTCCATTAATTCAACTCAGAAGTAGCCAAAGCATTTCTCAAAACAGACAGGAAAATTTTTAAGTTGATGTGGTAGTGCCAGCATGCAACCACTCTGAGTAAAAGTGGTACCTGAACAATGATACTTAGGCAGCAAGCTCAGGACCTAAATATTGAGTCAGATTCTTGTGGTAAAGCAACATTTGTAAACACTATTGCTCAGAGATCCCAAAACACATTTTAAATTCTTTGTGGATGTGGTTTTCTTTAATTATTTGTTTATTTTTGCAAATGAATTTGTTAGGACCTGACTGAAGAATGAGTGAAGTCATCAGTTTAGTAGACAAAGCTTCAGGTCCGTGGTGAGGTCTCATCAGTGCTACAAGGAAGCTGTCAGACAATGTTCAAAAGTCACTTTAAAGGATAATTTTAATGTCATTAATTATCTTAATGTTTTATCTGGCTACTAAAAACAAAGAGTTGTTGTTTTTTCCCCTCTGCAGAGGCATCAGTCTGGCCTGTGATGCCACACATGCACTGTTCATCTTGACTTTAAACCCCAATTCTTCTTTCATTGCAGGGTAGTGAAATCATTCAGCTGACTGTAATTCAATGTCTTCTTTGCACAGCTGCAAGTTAGTAAGGAAGAGTACACATGAATACACACACACATATATATACACACACATATGTATGTGTTTTTACACATGTGTACTTCTGCTTGCTAGATTCATATACATGCACATACTTATGAACCTACCTGTATAGCCAAAACGATCCTTTCAGTATTTCTACAAATTATCTTTTGATTCACTTGGTATGTGATGCCATTGTAACAGTTTTTACCAAAAAAGGGACATAACATCATAAAATAATAGAAAGTAGAATCTTTCACTGAGAGACCTGGTATACATTTAAATATTAATTATCAAATAAAGTGCATACAAAATTACATCGTTCTAAAAATACAAATGGAGAGTGTTAACACCACTTTCTTACGCCATAGTCTTAATAAAGCCTCTGTGAACCTGAACAGATTTTCATCTTCCGATAGATCGTAATTTATTTCTGCCCCCTATCTTATCTCTTTCTGGAAATGAAGAAGACATAGGGTGGGCAAGGAAGCTGTCCTTTCAACATATGTTCTTACTGAAAAAAATATATTAAATTCTGAGATTCTATTTTATTATTTTATCAGTTTCTAGCTTTTGAAAGCATTCTTCTACAGCTATTTGCTAAGCATCTGTGATGGTAATCTATATTTCTTTAGCTGCAGGTATCTTTTGTTATCAGCTTTTTTATGTGTCTGGCTAATGCTCCCTTCTAGTCAATGTTACTTATGAGATCATAAATGTAATAATTATAATTTACAGGCTTAAAAAAAAGCCACCGCCAAGTCTACCACAAAGGGATTATGCTTCAGGTAAGGCTGTATTAATGTAAATTTAGACTGAATGTCTGTGTTAATTTGCTATCTATATGCCTAACAGTATTTCAGTTATACAGTGCCTCATAATTTGTTTTTAATGAGAGAACAGGATGCCATTATCAACAACTCTGAAGGTAGTTCACACCTCTGAAATGAAAGGCAAGAAAAGAATGATGAATTGTGCCAGCATGAAAAGTAGGAAGTAACCACTCTTTCAAAATCAGTCTTAATCAGAGTTCTGTATCTAGGCTGCTGTGAAAATGGAGGAGAATTTGCATCCAGTCCCTCCTTAGAGAAACTGTGAAAGTAAATATGGAAGAAATTGAACAAATGCATCATTACAGATTTAAAATCTAAATATTATTAATGTAATGATGATATCATGAATTATATTAAAGTAGATCTCTACTTGCTTATCATACCTCACTGCCCACAAACTAGTTCATGGCTATTTTTACAAGTTAACAGCCATCTTGTTAAGATAAGAATAGAAGAAAGCAGGACAGAAGTTATCAGGTAACTGTTTCCTGTTTAATAGAAACACTTAACCAACTTTAACCAACATGAAGGTACAGGGCCCAGAGGTCAGCAAGAGTTCCATTATCTAGAAATTGTCACCCCTACTTAAAAATGAGATGCATTAGCAGGACATTGTGGGTAAAGTCCATGCTCTGCTGTTCAGACCATGCACAGTTTGTCGTTTTCTAATGCTTTACCAACAGTTCTGAAATAATTTGTCAAAAATAAGCAAGAAGGTATTTAATTTACTATTCTGTCCAAACAGATGTGTTGCTCAGAACTGGCTGGGAATTTTGCTCACTCTTTTTTAACTGAATATGATAAGTATAGATTGAAAGACCAATCTAAGACAAACATTTATATTCACTATTACATCTCCTTAAATAACTCTAATGTTTGGTTTAGAACACGCAGACAACGAAGAGGAACAATGGTCAGATGATTTTGTAAGTACATATTTTGGGCTAGTAGGAGGTTACTGTGGCAACAAGTTAGCACAAGAAATAATAATAAAAGTTTCTTTTTAAATCATCTACTTGTGGTTGAACTAAATACTATTGAAATGTTATGTTATTTTTTACATCAGTTTAATGCACAAGTAGCCACTGATTTTTAGCTGCCTCAATTTTTTTACATTCAACTTAGAAGTACTTTCAGAAGCCCAGTCAATGGTAGCCACAAATGCTAAGCTTTTTGGATAAGTAAGCACATGGCATCAATTTGAGGGACTTCCTAAACTGCACAATAATTTCAGAAATCAGTGAGATGTTTTTTTTTGGGGCAGGAAGGGTGGGAGGGGTGAGGAGAAGGCAGGAGTGCCTCTTCACAAGAGGAAGCACTAAAAGGGAATATGATGTGTCTGTTCAAGGGTACATTGTTGTAATTGTGGTATCACACTCCTGCAAGGATATTTGTATTATAGATTACTATGAGATGAGAAATGGAAACTTCTCTCTTTCTAGGACAGTGATTATGAAAATCCAGATGACCACTCTGACTCTGAGATGTATGTGGTCCCCAGTGAAGAGAATCCTGATGACAGCTATGAGCCACCTCCAAGTGAGAAGGAGAAAAAGAAGATTCCCTCTGCATTCCCTATTTCTAGGGGTGAATATGCAGGTAGTTACGGAACTAGTTATAGTAGTTATGGTTAGTTGTTATAGTTATGGTAGTTATAGTTAACTCTGTCACCTTGATAATTGCTTTTTGATCAGTACTAGAAGAGAAGAGGCCTCAAATGCACTAATCTGTCCTTTCCTGAAGAGTTTGCTTTTAATTCTGATACTCAGATCTTAAGCATTCAGGGGTACGATTTTTTTTTTTTATTACAGCATGAAACAGGTTAGTATTGCCAGTAGTGATGTTTATAATTTTAATATAATTTGTCCTAGAGACTTTGATAGACACCTACTAATAACAAAATTCAAGCAAAGGTATGGGAGATACTATTATTTTGGGGCTCCAAATTAATCCACATATGATGCAGGAAGTCCTATTAAAGATGAGGCACCTAAGATTAGACAGGTCCCTTCCTAATCTTCTCTGTTTCTCCAGACATTATTCCCAAAGCAGTAAAACAGTAGCCCAAATATTCACTCCTTACTGTCCTTCAAAATTGGTATTAAGGATGATAACTATCCTGAAAAACAGGACAGGATCGAGATTTTTTTTTTTTACATCAGTCCAGTATAAAGGGATTTTTTTTTCTTTCTGATTTGATTCTTTTCATCCATGGATAGATTGCATTGAAGTGAATGAAAGCTTCAGTTAGATGAAGATTTGAGACATGGAGAAAAGAAACATTGACATGGTGCCTGCTTTCATTTTTGTATGATACCAGACTGTTACTGGTTGTAGAATATTCATCAAAGTGTTAAAATACCACATATGTACTCATAGAAGTTTATCAGGCCTTCACCTGTGTGTTCTTTGAAAAGGGAAGGACTTGACACCCCAGAGAACCTGGCATAATTCATGTTCCAGTCCCACCCAGTGTCATTTTTCTCATGTCCCATATGCACTACAGCACGTTTTCCCCTGGGAGTTACTCAGTTGTTCATACAGCAGCCAGTGTCCAGGCACCCACTGCAGCCTGGTACAGAGGGCTAGGCTGCTACCCTGAGCAGTGAAATTGGACACACAAGTCTCAACATCAGGTCCAGCTATGCTCAGGTCTGCTGTTTGACCTGTGCTGCAGCCACAGCAAAGACTTTTGCCCGAGCAGTACGACAGCGCAGAGACTAATGTGTAATTTTTACTAAAATTGTTGTTTTCTACCAAATTAAAAGACAATCGCACCAGTCACCAGAAGCTTCCTCCTATCAACAAACCTCTCCCAAGTACACCCAGTCCAGCCATGTCCAGACCAAAGAAACCATGTGTGCCGTCCATGCCATTGCCATCTCCTGCTGCAAAACCAAAAGTGCCACCAAAGCCTAAGGAGTGCAGTGATGATGAGGTAAAGTTTACAGATATACTTGTTTTAACTGTGTAAATGTCACAGCAATGCCATGGTCTGGTCTCTTTCTTAGCCTCTATAGTACCAATCATTTTGTACATCACTAACAGTGACCTGCAAGCACCATACTGATTCTTAGGGGCTATCTGCCTGCTTTGAGTATCAAGGAGACTATTTAGACCATGGAATAGCTCCTGATCATCCATAACAAGCTGCAGGCAACAGGAAGACAGTAACCTCAATGGCTGCTCCAGTACCAGAGGGAAGGGAGGCCTTCCACACACCAGTGGAATAATTTCCTAAAGGGTTTTCAATCTTAGGGATTCCCTTCCAAATAGAATGATAAATGTCTGAAATAGGAGTCACTGTGAAATGGCAACTATTGTAAACTGCTGCCAGGGCTTCAATCCAAACAGTTTGTTGACATGATGACATGATGGAGGCTTAACTGAGAGATTTTTGTCCTGCATTTCTCATAGGATAACTACATTGTGCCTGTGGACAATGATGATGATAATTATATTGAACCCACAGAAAGCAGCATGTCACTACCTACAATATGTGAGTTTCAGTCATTTAAGCTTATAATTATTGCTTTATTGAGAATAATAGTGAAAAAAATGGGTCAAATTAATGTCTGTTTCTAGGGTTCAAAGAGTGGAGATGCAGCTATTAAAGAGATGACAGCCTGCAAAAAGGCAATTGGCTTCTTTGGCTTATGACAAGGCCAAGGAAAATTATTCTTAACTTTATTGGAAGACATGTTTAATTTCTGCCTCTCTCAGCTATTTCAAAGTTCAGCCCCTATACAACCGGGAGACTTTTCATGACATATGACCTGCCTTCTCATCCAAGGGAGCAGTAGCATTAAAATTCTCTGTTGGCTGAAAGTATTGCAGGAGAAGAACAAGCATTTTTAGCTATTTAGTAGATAAAGACAGACTTTGTTTTATTTTTTTTTAATCTCATATATATATATATAAGTATATTTAGCTAAAGAATGGAACTACTATAGCCCAAAGGTGAAAAGTAAACAGAGAAGAGCATGTCTTTCTGCTCTCTGACGTTACTGACAGTATCAAACCTCTTCAGAAAGGCTGGAATACTGAATAATACTTGTCTTTTAAAACAGAGCTGCTCTCTAACTCAGTTGATTTATTCAAGGTCACACAAAAGGTTGTCATTTGGACCTACTTAATATTCATTCTTATTGTATAAATGTTACATTGTTATTTTTTAACAGATGTGTATATATATAAAAATATATGTGTATATATACACACATGCACTATGTATATATATGCACATAAATAAAATATGTTTTTAGCACCTGTGAACAGATTTATGAAGACAACAAAGCCACCCCCCCCTATTTCTCCAAAGCCTTCTCTTACTTCTATTATGCAAGGTACGTGGAGCTTGTATCATTGTTAGAATAAAATAATGTAAGACTGTGGAATATTAAATTATGCCTGATGTATTCACACTACTAACCCTATGACATACTGAAATAAAACAAAAATATGTTCCCCTTTAGCTTTTCTATGTTGTAGCAGTTGCTTTGTCTAGCTTGAGCAGTAAATCCATTTTAAGCATGAATAAAACTAGAACAAGTTATTTGCCCCAAATTAATGTATTTTTAGTCTTTTGCTCTAGTGGAGGAACACAAATGTATAAATTCAGCAAAAAGAATTGTAGGACTCAGTATATCAGTAATCCCATTTCACCATAAGAATCAAGACCCAATACTTTTAGATCATTAGACTCAGCCATCTAGAAATTTTGTACACGCTGATGTCTTGCATGGCCTTTTATAACAGTGTTCCCATTGAGGTTCTGTAAAGAGCAGTTTATCTGGAAAAAAACAAAAGCAGAAGCAAATAAGAGGAATCCTATTTGCTTTTGTAAGTTCAGATAGTCTTGTTTAATCTCTGTCTTCCAATTTAAGAGTTTTTTTGCATCCTCACTCTCATTAATTGCTTGGATGTAACCTTTCCAGACATGACACAGTTCTGTAAAAAGCTTTGCATATTCATTAGTAATGTGTTTAGCTTTAAAGTCACAAACTACAAGTCATAAACTAACATTTGTTATGAATTACTTAAGATTTTGTGATTTTTTTTCCAGACATTTTAAAATGCCCTTTTCAATCTCAGCCTTTCTGTAAATCAGTGTCGAACAACAACCAGATCCTGACAGATGTTACTGAAAGATAAAACGTCTCCCCCTGGTGGGAGCTGGGACACTGGAGCACAGGAAAGTGATGAAACCTGACATGAAACTTACTGAAATAGGATTCTATTTTCATGGAAGAAACTGGGCATAGATAAAGATGCTGGTGCTTTTTCTTTTAAGATCTATGAATTAAAATATAGTTGTGGGTCAGAACTCAGGGAGGGATGTTGGCCATGCTAATGAGCCAGCTTGTATTTATGACTGCCCTGATTTCTTCCTCCCTGAGTCAAGGAAAGGCTAAATGCTACTACAGGTGTGACTTTTTTGCATTTTTTCCAAACTGACCCAGGTTTGCACGACACAAGCATTCATCTTGCTTGCAGGGGGGAGGGAAGGAGAAGAAAAACAAAACAATAAAAAGGTTTTGTGGTGAGAGGAAACTTGATTAATACAGTGACTGTATATCAGAATTCCTGTGATTTCACCTGAAGTTCCCACTAGAAGACAGGGAGTGTTGCTGCTCCAGGGTTTTGATGGCAGATTCAAATTCTGACCAGATTCTCCAAATTATTTTTCCAGAGTCAGAAGTATGACTGATTCAGATCAGCTTTTATGGTAACATGCAGTATCTTTTGGCTACACTAAAGAATGCTTTTTATTTCTTCCCTGTCCTATAGAAGTCTACGAGGTTCCTGAAGAAGAGGTGAGGCCTTTCTACAGTATGGCTCCCATTGCCCTCAGGCAGGGTACAAATGTGATTGTGAGAAAAGATTATCAGTCTTTCAAAGGGGAAAACTGGGAATGTATCTCTTCCTGCACTTGAAGCTTTCTGACACTCCCTTTTCAGAAAAGCCAGCAAACCATTTCAAAAGTGTAAATGGGAAGGGGAAAGTTTCCCAGTCCTCTGTGATAGTGATCCAATCTGTGAAGCAGCAGCCGAAGGGAATGTTTTACAGAAGCAGAACTGCAGCAGAGGAGCAATGACAGTTCTGACAGAGTAATTTTTTTCCCATTTGCTGGTACTGACATAACATATGGTCAAAGCAGATTTACTGATGTTGAGTTCTTGCCTCTCCCATCCTAATGTAGATTACCAGACAGAGCTCTAGTAGGAATCTGTATCACAGTGCAAGAATAATATCTTGATGTGGTAACATATATAAGATCATACAAATTTATTTTATGGAATTAAAAAGTGATCAAAAAAATTCAGTGCATTTTCTCTTACAGGAAAAACCATCACCACCACCAATAACCAGGTAACCCATTGCTGTGAATGTTTGTGCATTATCTAAAACTGTCAGAAAATATTTTTTCTCAGCTAGATACTGCATGTCAGGTAATTCTTTCTCTAGAAGAAATACAGTAACAGAAGTAAGAAATCCATCCACTAAATATTTCTTCAGATTATCTACACAAACATTATCAACCATTTCTCTGTTAATTTTAATAACCCAAATGTAATACATATTAAAAAAATATTCTTATGGTTACTTTTTAGAATTTTGAGGGGGTAAGGGAGAAGAAAGAGAGGTTTTGTTTGTATTCACTGTTGTTAAATGTAATTTTCCTTTTTTAATTCATGTTTCATTACTAGGTTCACCAAGCCACTTCTGTGTATGCCTGCTCAGAATACAGAGCACTCCCACATGCACAGCATGACCAGAGAGTCACCTAAGCAGGATACTTCCAGGTAAGTTAACAGCAGCTGAGATCAATAGGAATTATTAGCAGAGAAAAAAAATTCTTCTCTCTAATAAACAGTTGTCAGGACACTCAAATAGCTAGGGATGCTAGGACAAGGTGAGAACCAAAAACTCTCATTGCTTTGTGAACTTCTGTGTTCAAGCCAGTTTGCCACATGGATAGGATTTTCTGAAATACCTGTTCAGGGATCCAGTACAGGGATAAAATATCTCTGCCAGCCAGTTTAAGGTCCTATTAGCCATCTCTGCACCATTGCAAATTACGTGTTTTTGCAGTAGTACAACATTGCTTGTAAAGAAATGGGGCTCAGTAAATCCATGGTTTATATCCCAAGTCTCTGGAGGAAAAGGGAAAAATGATACTTGAATGTGCAACCTACTTCACTCCTGTGTATTCCCCGGAAGCACAGAAAGCTGCATAATTTCTGCCTCCTTTCTAGGTCATTATTTTACAAAATATGTTATGTGCCCCCAGAAGGAGGCATCCACAATACTCCGTGTGTGAGGGTGTTTGGTGAGGTCCTGTGTAGTCACAGGGGACCCAAGGTGTAGGACAGGAGCTGTTCTAGTGTAGTTCCACACCAAGGAACTATTCAAGTTCCAAGCATCACCACAACCACTGTAGCTGTGCAGAGCTGAAATCAAATCTATTTTCTGCAGACCTCCTTCCCTCTTAAAAAGCCTATCTGAGCCAATTAAATAAATAAATCCTATTCATCATAACTTACTATGTGTATTTTTCAGAAATATTTTGCCTGTCCCCAGAAGTCGTCTTCATCCAAAAACAGTGAGTAATAAATGGGCCACTCTAAAAGAACATGTTAAATTTAGTCCTATGTTTTATATATAAATAGATGGATTATCTATTTATTATCTAGATTAAATAACAGAAACAGCTGACTGAATGTCGGATTAATCTAATATTGTGATTGTTGCTATTAATCTTTTGGACAAAAGAGCATCTGGACATCTGTACTGATCCAATAAAAACTTCAAATGGTTTTTGGGATACATGGTATATAAGGGATATACATCTCAGTCCACAAAAATAATGTCTTGTACTAAAAAATATCAGTTGTACTTCAGGAACCGTACTGTAAGTAGCAAAGGATGATTTTGGCCAGTTGGAAGCACTTTTCCTTGAGCCTCATTCCCCTCAGATGGTGAATGATTAATGCTTTCTGAAAATGGAAACCTTCTAAAATATCAGACTGGGTAGTCTAAGTATCACTAGCAAATGCAGTCCTTGAAGGACTAATTACAAGCCTTGGGTCCTAAGGATGTGTCCTCTTTTCCCTCTGCTCTTATCTCCAGTCTGTCCTTTCCACTGTGCTGGTTTTTTTTTAAGCAAAGTATTTGGAAACTTGTCCAACTGCAGGAATGAGCAAAAGCAAATCGTAAAAGATTCTTTTTCAGCCAGATTAGCTTCATAAATTGATCTGCACCATAGCTCTACTCACAGCTGTGCCAGCTCGAGAAGGTCTGCATGAGGTGCCAACTATCCAGAACAGAGCAACGTAACTGTGTCAGCATCTGTACCTGAAGCTGCATGCTCAGACCCTGCCCTAGCCCTATGCTCTGAATTGTCCCTAGGAAATAATCAGTCTACCAATAACTATATAGAGAAATTAGACACTTAAAACCAGGAATTTGGGGTCAGGATTAGATGTTATGGTAACACAGTGCAGGTGCTATATGAGCACCTTATAGTCTTACTTCAGTCTTTAAATTTCTAGATGTACCAAGCAGTTTGTACACAACAGCATCAGCATTTTAGTTTCCCTTCCACCTCATCACAAAGTTCTTCCCATTTAGATCTGTATCCTCTGGGATTCTGAACAAATCCTAAGCAGTGCCAAATTTGGGATTTCTCTTTTATGGAATAGTTTGATTTCTCAGCTTTTCTTACCAGTACAAGATAAAAAAATCTTGCTCTCAAGGGAGAATGTTGGACAGAAATTCCACTATCTGATCAGCACTAAGAATACTCCTGCTTCAGAACAGACTAGAGTGCCATATTGCAGCTGAAACCACTCCATTAATGCATTTTCAAAGCTTACATCTGAGATGGATATCATCCTAGCTTTGCAGAGAATAAAAAGAGACTATCCGTTAGCTGGAGCCACACATGAGTGAGTTACAGCTCCAAGAATGAAGCTTCCAGACAAACACTCATTTGTACCATGGGTGTATTCAGCTCCTGAGTGCTTGCAGTTCACAGTTTGTCACAAGAGTCAGCCTAGGAAAGAGTTACCCAGTGCAGTCCAAATTTTGGGGTCTTTGCCTGTCTCATAAGTGGCAGCCTTTACAATTTTAAACAAACACATGGTAGTGAGCATGATGTTTGTCCAGTGCTCTCTTGTTCCTTTCCATCCCTGGCTACAGCACATTGACAAAGCCCAAACAATAACTGAAACATCTGTTAACTGCTCCCATTCAATCTGCTGTCAGCACTAACCAGCACTGATCATGTGCAAGAACTGTAACCCTTGTTCCTCTCAAAGGCCTGAGCTGACTGGGAGAACAATTTTACCATGTCTCATTTCCCCAACTGCTGGGTGATGGATTACACCTCTCCAGCCAGAGAATGGATGCATTTGTCACTAACATTAGTGAAAAGCCATTAGCTGGGTAGATGAAGACAGACAAATTAATAACTGGTGCCTCTTTGAAAGATACTTATCAGATGGGAGTCTTGATTCTCTAAAAGTCAAGAAATGGGAGCCAAAATTAAGCATCTCCAAAAGCTGCCAGGAACTAGGTGGATTGCTTCAATTCTAGCATGGTGACAAAGAGGGTCTACTCAGTTTGCTCTGTTCAGGGAAGATGTGTTTTTAATATATTCAAATCTGCTGCAAAATTTCTGTCTTCCAGGTCAGAAATTAAACATGAACCAAAAGGTCTCACAGTAAAACTAAGGCCAAATTTTCTCAATACTTAGTACAAGCAAACTCAAGATTATTAGAAAGTTCAAAATTTGATGGTTGCTTAAAATTTTTCAAATTACACCATGAAAGTATTCTGGATACTATATGCCTTCTGTACAACTATTTCTTTAAAAATTACTACAGATACCAAAACCATATTGATTATTCATACAGTTCTCATTTAATAATCAAAGACTCATTCAGGCTGAGAAAGACCTCTAAGTTCCAACTGTTAATCCACCACTAAACCATGTCCATAAGTGCTACATCCTTATGGCTTTTGAATGCTTCCAAGGATGGTGATTCCACCACTTCCCTGGGCAGCCCATTCCATGTCTGACCACCTTTTCAGTGAAAAAAAATTTTCTAATAACTAATCTAACCTCTCCTGGTGAAGCATAAGGCCATTTCCTCTTGTTCTGTCACTTGTTACGTGGGAGAAAAGACTGAGACCCTCCTTTCAGGTACTTGTAGAGAGGAATAAGGCCCTCCTGAGCCTCCTTTTCTCCAGGCTAAACACCCACTCTGTCAAGTGGCTCCCTCAGCCACTCCACATTGGACTTGTGCTTCAGTCTCTTTGCCAGCCTTGTTGCCCTTCTCTGCTCCATCACCTCTGTGTCCTTCTGGTAGTGAAGGACTTAAAACTGAACACAGTAATTCCTTTTATAATTCCTTCATATCAAATCTAACCTATTTTTCCATTACAGGACCATGAAGCAAACAATAATGATGAAAGTAAGTATTCAGATGAAAACAGCAATATGAGATGGACTAATATGCCACCAGTTACCAGAATACAACATGCAATGTAGTGTGTCAGTGTAAATTTTATCTGTACAGTCAGCAATAAGCAAGAAGTGTTACTGTTCTCTGGTATAATCAGACTCAAAATATGTTAAGAAAAAAAATTAAACCAATGGATATTTTTTACCTTTATTACATTAACACTAAAATGGCAATGAGGAAAATCCACTGTTCAGATACAGCTCACATTGCACACTAAATACATTGCTTGCATCTCTAGGTCAGAGGTTCAATAACACACAAGAATCCAGATTTCCCACTGGAGCAGCTCCATCTCCATTACCAAGGGGCCTGTGAGTAAAAAATGATAAAAGTACTACTTCGATGGGGATGGGTTTAAGAGGTGTATTAGGAGCTAATTCGTATCCTTTCCTATAGCAATTAGAATTCAGGAATAATATTTATTCCTGTTCCTGAAAGATATCCTGACTAGGTAAAGGCGAGCTGTTACTTTGTTATTTCTGGAGGAATACTGTTTGTATGCCAAGTGGCCTTGGCCTTCACTGCCTGCCACTGGTGGCAGATGCTGGCTGCCTTGTCTGATTTAGTCCCATACTGCAGCACTAGCACATGCAAGCCTGCAAGTGCAGAAAGCTTTCACTAAGTTCTCCTGCCCCACCCAAGTCATCTTAAGTACTGGACAGAGTTGTAGCACTTGTTGTAGTTGTACACTTCCTTGTGTAAGTGTTTTTACTGAGTGCCCATGTTGCATCTGATACCCTTATTCCTTTTTTATTCTTGTTTGTTTCTAATTGCTACAAGTATCCAATGAATCCCATCTTAGACAGAAATACCCTGAGAACCAATGAAACTGATGCTTAGTTGCTAAATGAATCCATGTATCTGCTAAGTAACATGGTAAATATGTTTTATTTTTCTTTTTCTCCATACTTCAGCAAGAAAACTGCTAATGCAGTAATTTCACCGGTAAGTTGACCTGTAATTGCATAATCACCCAAAAATTTTATTATATTTTTAATTTATTATAAAACTTAATTTTATCATGGGTTTAGGTACAAGATAAATGCAAAAAATACTAGGGGAAAGAGTTACAAAGACAGGAAATATTTGGGTGTTATTACATGAATGAAGATCAGTGATCTTTCTGCTCAAGCAGAAAAATATTTTGATGAAAGCAGCATTTGGATTCAATGCCCTGGGATGTAACAATAAACACAGTGCATGAACTGAATAAATGAGAAATAAATGGGAACACACGCAATTCAGAAATATTCCCAGAATGTACAGGGCTGCCTATGGGGAACATGAGTTCATTGCAAATAATGGATCAAGAAATATGTAGGATTTTACCAGAATTTTGTGTGAGGTTTTTCAGTAAGCATTTCGTCATTCGAAAAATGTCCCAAAACTTCTTGTAGCAGAAAGTAAGATGACTGGTTGACATTTTCAAAGAAATTAATTTGAAAAATATTTCAAAACTGGCAGTTTATTATCATTGTTTCAAAACGAAAGCAAAAAACATTAAAACTGGAAGATTGGTTCCAGTTTTACTGTGAGCTAAACTTCCAGTAAATAGAAATGTGTTCAGATATTTGTGTGCATAGCTCAATAAGGGTGAAAATCAAATTTTCATTTTTGGGCCTGAGATAAGAACGAACCATCTAGATTTTACTTTTTCTCCATCTATTTATACCCACAAACTGGGATTCTTTCCAAATCTCCTTTGCAAAATCCCAAACTTCAAGGTCATACAACTAGAAACACTTCACAGAATGGCTTTGTCCCTGCCTCCTAATTCTTCCAGGATGTTGTCAATTCTAAACTGTTTCACAAAAAGTATAAATTATAAACATTTGCTTTACAAGTGCCAGTTAATACTTGGTTGTCCTTCTCTTTTACTGCAGAAACCATGTTTACCTTCCAGAGAGACCTTCACTGCAAATGAAGGTAAATTATAGCCACTACTGTGAAAAGTTAACATTTATCTGAGGGGTTCTTTTTTACTAAAAACATGAAACAAACAACACCACATTCAAGTTACTGTAGGGTTTTGAGGGGTGTTTGGTTTTAGCAGTTTCAGACTGGATCTGGGCAGCTTTAGTTGCACTGAATATCATTGTTCTCTAAAAGCAGTCACAGTAAAACTGCTGAGGTTACTGCCGGGGTAATGTAGGACAGTAATGGACCAGCAGTGTGCCCGTGTAGCCCTGTAAGCGGAGAAGGGGGAAGGGAGGGACGGGTTCTGAACTCGGACAGAACCATCTCTCAGGGAGCCGACGCCTGGCAAGAGGCAGTCCCTGGCACAGGCAGGAATTCCTGCCCATCCCGGCCCGTCTCTGTGTGAGGCG
>VWZV01016899.1:0-77511 GCA_013397155.1 Irena cyanogastra | reverse complement strand
GGCTCGGCTCGGCTCGGGCAGGAGCTGCTGCCTCACTCCAGGCTGGGATGCCCCGGCCGGCCCCAGCGCCTCTCCCGGTGTCTCAGAGTCTCACCGAGCCCTGCAGGCATCCACAGCACAGCTATTTGCCTAGAATTAGTTAACAAAAAAAAACAAAAGCAGCGCTATGGCAGGCTGCCATGTAAGAAAAACCCCTAAATTTATAGTAAAAGAAACCCTCCTCCACCTACTGGAACTCCCTGATCTGGGATAATGTATTTCTGAAGAAATCTTGACTCCACGTTTGTTTTCCCAACCTACAGAAAAACCTATGGCACCAGAACGACGGCACAATTCCAACCAGGAACTTCCACTTCCCCCCCTTCCAAGTGGTGCCCAAAAGTAAGATCCCTTTCCATCCTCTTTTGAATATTGCAGTGCACCAGCTGTGAGAGGCTCAAAGGGGAGCACTCTTCACTGGAGCCTCCTTGTTGCTTTTTCAGAGCTGAGATTCCTGAAGCCTCACAGTAGCAAAAAAATAAAACATGGCAAATGAATGCATACAAGTACTATAACCATCACCAAAAAGCATGAGGGGATATAATCTGTAATAAGGTGATGGAGATTTAAAATATATGTTTAAATTCCTACTAGTAGGATATCATTTTTTTAAATACCTGTATCAGACCCATGTTTCTCAATGAACAAATGGGTGAGATGGAACATATTCTACCACTGCATGCTTCAAATACTCAATTTTCATATTATCAGGACTGGGTACATACCCTCAGACCTTTCTGTAATCTCTCAACATTTATTTCAGGCCTCTACTCCAAAAGCCCTCAATTCTGCCAAGTAAGTATAATTCAGTTTTTCAATTAAAATGTAATTAACTTGTAATTTCAAATTAATCTTTGAATTAAAATTATTTCAAAATACCTTGCATATTAATTAATTTGGAATTAACATATCTGTAATACATACAAAGAGGAGGTCAATATGCAAGATCTTAGCTCAGCTAGTAAAATTAAGGGAATATCTCAGGATTATTGATGGAAAATGGGTGCTTCATTTACATTTATGAATACTGGAAATTTCTAGCAAAGGCAATTTGGGTCATTTCCCATCATAATAAAGATTCCATCAATCTTCCTTGTCACAGAAGAATCCTAAATATGACATTTCTGGGCGGCTCCAGGCTTCTGTTGCCTTGAAGACAGACAGATTATTAGTGCAGTCAATTTATTCTTTTTCTACAGAAGGAAAAAAGAAGGTACTTTTATAATAGCAATTGCTAAAGCTCTTTTCTGAGTAGTGCTTTCCAAGATGGACTTTGTTTCAGTTCACAGCTAAAAATGAATTAGGTAATATGTATATAAACCCTCTTTGTACAGAAGTGTAGATTATACTTAAAATTTTTCTAGTTGCTTGCTAGCAGACACTTGTCTGACCTTCCTGTAAGCCCTTTACTGTACATATTCAGTCTGAACATACCTTTCACACTGTAAACAGATGTGAGAATGGCACATGTAAATCTACATTTGGTGTAGCTTAAACTGACATGCTGTTATTAGTGTACCTCTTTCCTGGAAACAATTGCTTGATGCATGTTGCAATTATATCTCCTGTGCTGAGGAAGTTCACATTAATATATGGTTCACATTAATGCTCTTGACTGATGCACTCAAGTTTGTCTGCTCCTGTCACGCAACTGATGTGCTTCAACTTGAAGCATAAATTCTTACTACTCCTGGAACTCTTAACTATTCTTCAAGACCATCTGGTGCTAAATGATGCTCTGATAAATGTTAGTTTACTTAGTAAACTTTCTTTAGCATAATTTTATTCTGTGCCAGGTCCAATAACAACTTTATAATACATACCACTGTCCCATAATCACTGATGTCCCTTCAGCATTACCTGCCATCTCTTCTTTGTCCCTATCCAAGCCTAGAGCTAACTTCAAACTTCACCACTAAAGTACTTATTTCTCACATGGCACAGTGTCAAATGCTCCTCTGAAGTCCAGATTAAGTACACTGCCACATCCCCTCTTTGTAGAACTCTGTTATTTTATGAAAGAGCTGTAATGTTTTATCTATTTGGCTAAGATTCAGATTTTCTCTTGCTAGTTGTACCTTTACTTCCAAATCTTGATGTTATTTCCTTCAAACTCCCTCCTAGGGCCTTGTGTTCTGTGGAATCAGACAAAAAGCCCTGTAGATGCTCAAGTCACTTCTTCCACTTTAGGTACAGCAATTATGTTTGGTATTCTTTAATCATTTGTTACCATCCTGACTTGAAAATTATGTAAAATAACTGCTACCACCCCTGAATTTCATGTGCCAGTTTTTAAAATTGCACAGGTAAAGATTATCTGGGCCCATCAGTTCAATTATACTAAAGTTATTTAAGCTCTGCTTCCAATTTGATTGTGGAAATTTCCATTTCTGTGCCAGAACTACTAATTGTTTAGTACCTAGATTATCTTTAAAATCAAGAAAATTCCTATTGTGTAAAGCCCCATCTCTCTTCACTTTTTTACACACAGCCAAGGCATCTTTCATTACTTATTTTAATATCCTTTTGTCAAGTCTAATTCACTAATCTGACTGACTTCTGGCAGTTCTTGCTTTATTCATACAATTTCAGCTGTCTGTTTTCAGCTGTAGCTTTAACAGCTGGTCAGACAAAATTTTACAGAGAAACCAAAATCTGTAATATTGAATAGCCTTCTTCAGGTGATTATTAATTCATTGAGAGCTGGAACTGCTCCCTCCAATGTCTCCCCTCCACTTGGCATGCAGCTTCCAGACAGTTGCATCTTTACTACAAAAGAAATTCTAAATGTACTTCACACAATTGTCTTTGAGCTCTCCAGTCCAATTGCATTTTTTAGTTCTGGTCACTGTATGGTCTTCTTTATAACATTCTTACTGCTTTCTAAACCAGTATCTAAATCAGAATTTATAGTGAAGGTTTGACAATGCAGTCTGCAGAGCACCATATCCAGAAAGGAGTAGCATTTGTTTTCCCCAGTAAGTAAAACACACAGGAAATAAAGCCTTCCATAATACAAAATAAGTATCACTCAACTTTCTACAGTGATTTTCTCTAGTATATTGATTTGCATCCAGCTGTGTTCACAAGTATCTACAGCAGACACCTACACTCTTGGGCCAAATTCTTTTTTACCAGAAAGCAATAATCCATACTTCTTTCATCATATCATTACTATGCAACACTACTCAAACATTTCACTTCTGATTTCTCAAACTCTTACAGCTGTATTTCAACCCTAGTAACTATTTTCAACTATGTTTTGTTATTCCAATTAAGCATCATAATGTTTTCTATTAATTCTGCTTCTCCATTTTGCTGCCTGGACTTCTTGCACATGTATATACAAACAATTCAGGTAGTCTAAACTGGTGAAAAATTGTCTCTGAAATACATTCATTTTCCTGACTTGCTCACCTGTAAGACTACTTCTCACACTGGACTGAGAATTATTTGCATTGTTCCAGCAATTTCTTACCTGTTGCTACATTCATTCCCTTCGGTGGTGGAAGAGGTTTTTTCCTGTACTAGTTCTGGTTCTAGTCTAGTTCTGGCTAATAACCAAATTGTTATCCAAACTGGTTTTCTCTTCACAAGCAAGACTACCCTTTGGGCAGGCCAGTGTCCCAGCACTTACAGAGGCCCTATCCATTTCCAGTAGAAAGCTTTCCTGAGTGATATCAAAGGTCAAGTGTTTCCAGATCTTCCAAAGTCCTTGTAACAATTCAGTTTTTTACATCATAACAAACATACTTTGAAAACTTATACATGTTGTTCTTTCTCTTTTCTAGAAGTGCCAGAAGCTGCAAACTGTTCTTTGGGTGCTTCCCCTCCCAGCAGCACTTCATCTCTTTCAAGTTCTGCAGACCAGGTATAATATTAGCTAAATTCATATTACAGATATTGCCTTATCCTTTATTTTAAAATAGTATTTCCACCTCTACCCCATTTCAATAGAAAATAACACTCCTAGAGGGCTTCAATGCCCCCTTTTGCAATGAGGCTTTTCTGTAGCACAAATAATCTGAATGTTAGCTTTCATTAAAATATGCTCAGAACACGTAGCATAGCAGAGGTTTAACAAACTGTAGAAAAATCTGTAACTAGTATTATATTAAATCTTGGCACTCTACCAGTCACAAAAAGCTTTAGTTTCATGTCTTCCTGACTCTCCAGTTCATACTTCCAACATCATTGAAACAAGGAGATCTGTGGTGATGTGCTTAAGTCTAGTCTTTGATATAGAGTGCTATAAAGAGTTTTTAATCACCTCCTTTTTTCTAATTTATAGCTGTACAAACTGTTTGCAGGAAAAAAAAAAGGCAGTAAGCAAATACAATGGTGCTGCACTGCCTCCCCTACATGTTTTAGTCTCTCCCAACCCTAACTCCTTTCAGTTCCTTTAAACAGATCTCTTCTCATTACAGTTAATGCTCTCGGTTTTATGGTCAATTCTTTTTTTTATGTGTTTTGTTGCAACATTAAGCTTTGAATGATCTAAGCAAAATGCAAGGTTATTTTCCCCTTAGTCTTATTTTGGATGAATGGAGACTACAAAATGCAAAAAGCCATTCTTATAAGCCTAGTAGTCACAAACAAGGTAAAAATAGTTCTGTTGAGTGTAAAACAAAGGCTCTATCCTGCAGATCCAGTACCAGTAAGTGTTCTAAAGTCTTGCATGACAAAGATAATACAACAGTGAAGAAGAAAAAGGATTTTAATTTTCTGGAAAGAAAATTAATTACATGTAATACTAGATATTTATTGTAAAAACTTCTTTCAAATAAGCAATCCAGAAAGACTCCACATAAACAGCTTGTAGCAATTACATTTGCAATTTTTATGTAATAGCCATGGGCAGAAACAGAACTTAATAAAAGATGTATTTTGTTAAAAAAAATTAGCTTCTATATTATGGGCCACAGATAGTAGTAGAAGAAAGGTCTAGGGGCTGGTGGTTCCTTCTTTTGTTGAACAAAGATTTGTTCACTGGATTCATTCTCTACATGGGCAAGTACCTTTCATATTTCATATTAGCAATTCCTCTCACCCTTTCTTTTTCCAATAAATACTACATGGAGAAATACATGGTAAATTTTTGACGGTAAAATTATATGCTATGGCTTGAGCCAGTCTAAGAATTTAGTGCAATGCCCCCAAAATTGAGGCTCTGCTCTCTCTTAACTGTCAGCTCCCCTCCCAGTTTCTCTGATGTTCCTTCCTGATCCTGCAGTGGGTTGAGCCAAGTCATTAAACTGACAGAAAACCAGCTTGGCAGTCAAACACAAAAAAAGGCAAAACAAAAAAGGAAAGTTTTTTGGCTTTTTTTCTGCAAGTTTAATAAAGTGAATTATCTTACCATGGGATCAGATGAGCAACAAAATGAGCACAAAGGAGAAGCCAAGACATTCACTTTCTGGCAGCAATAAGTCAGCTAGACCAGCTCAGCTATAATGTGTAACCTTTAATCTGTTTTGTACAGAGGTGACAAAGCTTGTGTGAAAATTAATTTTATCATTAAGCTTGTTACTGTAAAGCTGGAGCAAAACGTATCCAACTGTCATGCTGTCCAGGTGGAGACAATCTTGACTGTGTTCACAAAGAGTGTTATTCCTCAACATTGCTCAACATTTATTCCTCCTTAAATTCTACTGGAATATCTTCTGTCTTTAGAACTATCCTACAGGTGAACCTGACTGCTTTCTTCAGGGCATCTCTCCTTTGTCATTTTTCAGCCTTCTATCACAAATCTGTTACCACTGTTTTGACACGCCCAGTTTTTCTTTGCCCTACCTCTACTCAACTAAAACTGTGAACTCCTGGCAGACTTTTTGAAACTCTGTGCTTTCTGGATTTTAGTTCTTCATAGCTGTCATTATTTAGCAGTAACTCCCCTACAGGCCATATTCTTTATTATTATTATCATTATTATTTTACAGGTGAAACACTGTTCCTCTCTTTTTAGGATGCTGGTGTTCACAGTAAAGCATGGTATGCCGCTACCTGTGATAGGAAAATGGCAGAAGATGCATTGTACCGATCAAACAAGGTAGGTCACTTTTAAAGAATGTCTCTTTTATGGGGAAAAAAAACCCCCAAAACTTCAAATTAAAAAAAAATTTAAAAGACAATTAGAAGTATCCAAAGAGCATCAGTTGCTTTCTGAACAGGTCAGAACTACCATGCAAGTAGTGTCAAACCTGGAATTATTGCGGTGACATCAGTTAATGCTGGCTTTCATTGCAACCCAAAGTTGTATTAGTGCAACTCAAAGACCAAAGCACTGCAGAAAAAGTTATTACAGACTAGAAAGCTAAGGAGGATCTCATAGCTCATGCACACACCCTTAAAAGAAATGCAAATGGCTTTTAAGTGGTCTCCACCACTGTCCAATGGCTCTTGTGAAAAAACCTATTTGGAAAGACTGGTGTTACTATGCATTTTGAAATAGCAACACTGCATTTAGGTGTTCGGAGAATTTGAATTCTCTCAGCTATTTCTTTGTACAAAATCTAGTGTCACACGAGGGAAGAGGAGCATGTAGAGTTGCATCCTCAGCATCAAGTACATTTTCACTCTTGCCTAAGTCCACAGAGAAGGATAAAGGGGCAGAGCATGGGGGCTATCACCAGGTGAAGGCTACTGTGAGTTAGTGAGCACAGGGCTACGTGGTCAGGAGTGCAGGTGCTTGACTGTGGTGAGCTCCTTTTTACAGCTCAGGAGAAATGGTGTCTTCACCTCTCCCTGCTTTCTTGCCTACCTACTGCCACTGATAGGAACTATTCCCTAACAATCTGTGGACCCCAACAGATGGCTGCCAATGTGTATTTATTTCTTCATTTTCTCTCTGGTTGAGAGATAACAGGCAGCAGCAAAGGTGACTCTTAAATGACACCTTTGTAAGCTACTGTTAGCAGGAATACATGCTACTTCTCATCTGCTGCTGTTATTTTTCTAATGGGAGAAAAGGGCTTAATGCTAATATAAATCAAAATATTAAGCCAAAACCAGACTAAGTTGCTGGAAAGAAATGAGCCAAATACACTGACTACTTTTCTCTCTTTAGGATGGATCTTTTCTAATAAGGAAGAGTTCTGGACAGGACTCGCGACAACCATATACACTGGTTGTGTTTTACAACAGAAGAGTGTACAACGTTCCTATACGATTTATTGAATCAACAAGGCAATATGCATTGGGCAGAGAAAAAAGTGGTGAAGAGGTGAGATGATGTGGGGGTACTTTTCCTAACAGTTTTCAATTTAATAAGCAAGGACTGAGATGTACTGCACCATGACCACAAAGATTTTTCATGTATGAAGATAAAAATATACCCTTTATAATGACTGATCTGTCAAGCTGAAGAAACCAGTGTTATAACAGCTCTTGTACACTGTAACTAAAACCACATCAAATTTAAAACATACTCATAGAGCTGTTGAAGTGAAGTTAAAGGGTAAGAGCTGCAGCCACTAGATAAATTTTCTGACTGTTTATGGTCTTCCATTTACCTTCCGTCTAAAACTCTAGTTATGTTTCTTGGAAAATTGCAAAGGAAGAACAGCCATGCTCAAAAAACAAAACCCCCCAACACTATCAAAAATGAGAATGACATTACTGTTAATACTGTTTTCACATAAAGAAAATATTAAACTTTAGCTCTGGAGTGAAAAGATCACCGGTTATCTATTCTGCCACAGAGATAATTACTCTGACAGCAAAACAGAAACTTGGACCACAAATACCAATTAAAGCAGTTTATCATTGCATAGAGTAGGCTTTTCAGCAATGTGAAAGTAAGACTTGACATAGCCTAATTATCTGCCTCCCAGGCACCAGTTTTGAGATTAGAGAAAATATAATAGCCTGGAGCTCACCTGGTCTTCAACAAAGAGTGAAAAATGACCTCAGGATAAATAGATAGTCCGAAGTCTTTATTTGACCAAAGTCCAAAAGGAAAAGCAACAGACCTAGCAGATCCTGGGTACTAATTTACAGTGACAAGCATTAAAACTGTGTAACTAGAACAGTTCTCATAGATGGCTGCCTGTACCTGTTACTTCTGGGCATAGCCTTCCTTCTGAGGTGGCTGAACCACATCTGCCACAGCTTCTGTGTGGCCAGTCTGCAGCCTACTATACATTAAGGTGTAGGTGGCAATCACAAATGGAAAGGAGGAGACAACTGGTGCCTGTAGTATCTTCTGTTGTCTAAATCTAATCTGTTTATGACTAAAATCAGAACAAAGAGCATCAGTGCTCTCACTTAAAGGCAAATCATCTAACTTGGTAACAAGTAGCTTAACTCTCTTCAATTACATGAGAAGCAAAGATGCAGTGATTACTATAAATATTATAGCATTAAAGGAAGCCAGCACTAATTATTTTTTGTTTTCTTTATCCAGCGCTTCGACAGTGTTGCTGAAATAGTAGAGAATCATCAGCGCACCTCCCTGGTTCTAATTGACAGCCAAAACAACACAAAAGACTCAACAAAACTGAAACATATTGTAAGAGTTTCTTAATCAAAGTGAACTGATAAAATGAAGACCTCTTTTATAATTTCTTTCAACATACCGAGACATGGACAAGGTATTAAAAGAAGAAAATCCAAACACTCTTCAAGAGCACCTACAGACACGGGGTACTCTTACAGAGTAGTAAGAAATGCATTTCATAGAGTTCAACCCCATGTCACTTTTATCAGGAAGGTGTTGACATTTAACACAAGAAGCCAAAGCAGATACACTGTGATACACATCTGTGACAACATGGATATCCAAAGTTATGGGAAGAACAACTGCATACCACAGCCTGGTCTTCCTCTGACTGCTATTTGAAGATAGATTTCTTGAAGGACATTTTTGTTTTAAAAATGAGAATACCCACAGTGATCTATTCTTTCAGTATATGTTTACCACATATCACAGCTTTCAGCAATTTCTTCGTAAAGTGCACAGCCCCAGAAATTAGAGTAACTTCACCTAATGTACCACTGTGCACAAGCTGAAAATATGACTGTACTTCGTGATTCATGGCAATAAATCCATCTGGTTTAGATTTATGGACATGTGTTGTACTTTCCCTCAGCTTCACCCTGTTTCACTGATATTTTTGTTTGCATTTTCAAATGTACAAATAAAATTTAAAAATACTGTAAACTGAGTAGTGTATGGAGACTTTGCTGGACTGCATTTCTGGCACTCTTCCTGCAAGAAAGCATCAGTTCACTAGCGTTGATGATTTAATGTATATATTTGTATGTGCTCCTTCACAATTTGTTATGAGAATTATCACTTTTTACAGCTTTATCTCATATATATATATATATATATATTACACAAACACATCATTTGGCTTAATGACCCTCAAATCTTTTGTCTTCAAATTGCCTACTGATGTTGACCCAGGTGCACTGCATCATTGCCAAACTAATTACCCACTCACTTCTTGCTGAATTACTGTTTATGGAGACACACGCAGAAAAAAACCCACTTGTTTTTATGTGATAGCCTGTTCTATCACAGTGGTTTACTTATTGTAGTATTGTGAACAAAGTAAACTTCCACAGATGTTCAAGTGGTGAAAATTAGTTTGATGAATGTATCAATTGCATCAATTAACTTTTTGGAGCAATTGTTAACTAGTTCTAACAGTGTTTGATCTCATTGGACCTGAAGGCTCATCCATCTTAAAGGTATTTTCCAAAACTGACACTTTATACACACCTAGTTTGTTCTTTTTGTTCCAAATTAGGCAGTGTTCGCTAGGATTATATTCAAGGCATTAAAGGCAAGGCTGAATCAAGACCTGCAAAGTCTCAGCAAGTCACTTAGGGCCATAGGGTAGCTGAATTCTGCAAATACTTTCTTGTGCTTTTGATCAGTTACTTCTAGAAGTCATGCACCTGTCTCCTAGAAAGAACTGTATGCCAATACGATGCTTTCAGCACATGGCTACCTACATACCTTGAGGCATCTTCAGCTTCTTCCCTCTGCAACACAGGCAATACTTATCCAAATGTAATGTGATAAGACACTAGCAGGTTAGAAACAATGTATACAGACTTGACACAAGCCTACCTATGACAGACCAATCACAGTACTATGTAAGTACTATGTTTAGTATATTGCTCAATTGGTATTAGTTTTATATTAATACTATGCTTAATACTACTGAAATGTTTAGAACATTAAGACTGCCAAGTCAAGGTGTCAAAATTAACACAAAAGTTAGTAGTGTCTGCAAGCTTAATTTACTGCTTCTATGTATGTACTGTTGTATTATTTAGCTACTTTAAGCATCACTTTAGAAGCTATTTCAAGCAATACTCACAATGGAAGTACTCTGAAAAAGTAGCCACTGAGTATTTAACTTCCTTTGCATTCATGTAGTCCTTGCCTTTCACTCATGTACTGCACAGTATTTAAACTTGGTACTAACAGACTGTCTGCTAACCTTTCTGTGTTGCTCCTCAAAATCTCTAGTTTCTTCAAACATTCTTTCCAAGTTAAGTGTGCAGTATCTCCATCATTCTAGAGCTGGGAAAAAAAAACAGTGTGAACAAGGGAAATTCAAGTGTATATCTTCCATACAAGAGACTAGGTATCATTTTTTTAAGGTAGTTAGCACTGAGCACTTTAAAGCACTGCTGCCTGCTCCTGCCCCTCAGCTCTAAGTGTTCAGCACTACATATAATATTGTGGCTGACCTACAAATAACAAATATGATCTAAATAAAGGGGCCAGTTACCTTCATCCTCAAAACTTACTTTACTTTTTATCCATGTTCTACATGGTTACAGGGCTACCTTATAGTTTTGACAACAAGGCAGGGAGCTGATAGGCAACACAACCTTCCACAAAATAATCCAATTAGCCTGAAATGAGAACTTCTTAGGCACAAAATAAGGCTCCTTGGGGGGGGACAAAAAAAAAACCCAAAACACACACACAAACACACCAGTATGTTATCACCTACTTTACTACACTTGGTGTTCTGTACAGGAACAAAGGCAGCAGACTAGTTACTTTGCTTTCCATACCCAAGCTAGATCTGTTACAGCTTGGCAGGACTATGGTGCAGACATATTTTGAAACACAGTTTTATCTGGAGAAGGTTTAAGCAAGTTTCAGGTATAAGATTGTACCAAGTTACCATTTCCTACATTCTGGACATAAAATCTATTGGTGCTCAGGGTGAAGCCTGCTGTGTTAAATATCCCAGTGCTGTAGACTGAAAAGCCATTACAGAATGTAGGAAATGGTGACTTGGTGTGGCTGTTGCAGTGCCAGCAGTCATCTTAATGCCACCACATGTATGCACCAGGTAACGGATATATCAAGTCTGACCTGACAGACAGAGCAACACACCTCTCCTCTAATCTTTCTTTGATATTGTGATATTGTTAGCTAATATCCCTTCCAGATAATTGAATAGCTAAAACAAAACAACAAAAAAAAAAACCACACCAAAACACACACACACACATACACAAAAAGCCCTAAACCTAGAACTAAAAATGAACTAATTCTTTGGTCTGAGAACTCAGGGCAAACTGTCATATTTAATGATGTACAAAGGAGAAATGTTGTCTGCCTACCTGATACAGAGAATACAATGAGTACTGCATATCATTCCTGACAATGTTGCTCCATGAAAGGAGTAAGAACTTGCATTCTCAAAAATCCAAGTGTTCAGACGTACAAGGTACAGAACGAAAGCCTTCCTTCAATCAAAAGCACCAGCAGCAAAAAGAGATTATTAAGAAGCGTTAAAAAAAAGTGTCTCACATAACAAAAGCTCTGTAACAAATTTTTGTTAAAACACTGGAATTCCTGAGGAAGGGCACCATGACTTACTGATGAATACATATCTTGCCAAGAATACATAATGGGATAGATTTTAGGCCTCTTCAAGGTTGAACAAAGATACTGTACAAACAGTTAATGACCTTGTGCTTGCATCTCTCTTTGTACCTCCCGAAACAATATAAGGTTTATCTTGCTATTTGCAATGTTACAAGCTAATTTAAATGTTATTGTTACAAGCACTCAAAATCAAGATACTTCAAGTTACCTGTGTAACCTTGTCACATCAGCTATATCCATTACAATACAAGCATTAATATACAATCACTGAATATTTTTCCATATGGATTAATGTGGTTCACTTGTTTCATGCAATACTTCAGGGATAAATTGTAGCTCTATAATGAGAAACTGTGGTTTGTAGGATACCTTTCCCCATTTACTGAAAATGCTGTGAAATGCACCAACATCGCAGGAGTCAGCCAGTAAAAAGGTGGCTTCATACAGTTAAAGTAGTTGAACGTTTCACTGAAGAACTGAACATATTTTCCCTGCATCTTCTACTGCACCATCTACTGTAACACAGGTCAGATCACTTCAACCAAATTTTCTCCTGATGGCAATTAATTGTGATCTTAATTTCAGTAAAGTCCCACTTGAGATTTTCTGAAACCTGATCTGCAGAAATGCCGAACTCTAAGGACCTCAAACAACGCACTATGAAAAAGGTCGTAAGAATAAAATTATTTATTTAGAACAATACTTGAGAAACCTGCACTAAATAATACAAGGACCTAATTAAGTGTGGGGAAAAAATACTGAATCGCTACCCAGGAAAAAGCAGTAATTCTCTGCACTGAATGAGATGAATGTCCATGGAAAAAGTGACACATGCAAATTAGGATCATAAAAAGCAACCTTATTTCAACATTTCCTAGCTTTACAATGTTTTCGCAGTACCATTTAAGATCAATTCATATAAAAACAAATGAGTTAGAAAAAATTCCAGTGACAGTTGACGCTCTCATGATTCATCAATACAAAGAAAACTCCCTAATGCTACAGCAAAACATCCACCTCAATGCTAAGTAATTGTTAATAAAAACTGGTCATCCTTGCTGAAATTGCACCAAGTAGGTTTAGAAACAAACCTCACATATGTTTTTTCCAAAGTAGGCAAAGGCAATGTCCAAAATTAATGGGCTCAGTTTCACAGTTTACAGAAGAGCAAACTGAGGCAGACAATAGATCCTTCTAGTCAAAAAAGCTTAACATGTTTTTGTCCTTTCCTAATGCTGTTTCTTTCCAACCTGCTTCCTCACCACTACACTGGTCTTCTTCAAAATTCCTAGCTAAATTAACATCAGAGTTCAAGCCCATTGTGCAGCACAAAATGATCCAGTTTAGGTACACAACAATACCAACTGTATATTAATTCACCCAAACTATGCTACCTTGACTGCTTCAGCTGTCTTTCATACATAACTCAACAGCTGCAAGGCTAGCGTGCATCTTCCTGCCAACACACATATCGAGAAAGAAAAATTTATCTAATCACTGAAGCAACTGCTTTTCAGTAATTTAAACATTTTTTAAAACATACATTGAATTCAGGTTAGTGGTGACATGCCTGCGACATCCATGACTTCTGTTTCATTGGTAGCGAGCAATCTTCATTTCCACCTTAAGAAACCAGTAACAGAAAACTACTTGGGCTTGCATACAATCTAAACCCCCAAGATTTAAATGTCCCAGTCCTCTCCAAGCCTACTGTTCAATTTTGACAGCTTTTCCATCAATACTTTGGGAAGCTGGCTTACACCTTCATACTTGGGCAAAAGGTGCCAGCCATATGGTAAGAGCAATCCCACATAAGAATGAAACTTCTACAGAGCCTACAGAGGTTCATTAAGAATCTGGAGGACAAAACCTCGAGCCATAATTACTATGGATAATAAGGACATTCATCTGTATACCCTCAGTCACTATGGTTAAGAGGTCTTTTGCTTACATGCCCTCATATAAAAACTAAAAACTATAAAGCATAGTCCCTCTCTTCATTATCTCTCAAAGTGAAAGTAGAAAGCAAGCAGGCTCCTAAGAACATTACCCTACTGGCTGGAAAAATAAGAGAAGAATAACTCAAGCCTTGGTTTTGCCAAACCCCTGGTACCCCAAAAGGCAGTATATCTGAATAAGCCATAGTAGAAAACATTATGTCATTATGGTGACAAATTACATCCACCTGAAATAAATGAAACCTATGATGCAATTACAAGCCTAAAATCATGCTCTGCACCTCCCCATATGTTGATCTACCTATAGGGTTTGTGGCAGACATAGCAAGATAGAAATATTTTCTATAAATGCTCAAAGTCATATGCTGTAAACACAAGTTGTAACAAATTTAATAGTGACAAAGTCAATACAGATTAGGAATGTTCACCATTCTTAAACACCATATACATTATGAATATATATACTGTATATTTCCAATCTATTTCATTCTGACTCACCGTATTAACACAATCATAATGTTTTATTAATTTATATGAAAAATACTTCACTAAGAAAGTAGACAAACTGCACAGAAGTAGTACAAGTGTCATGTGCATAGCAATATAGCTTAAAGCATTCACATATGGCTTTGTTTAAATGAAACTGTTGGGGGAATGGCCCTATACGGACCCATGGTTACACAGTCAACATAACGTAAACTGTTTCACATCTTTGAGGCACTTGCTAACAATAGTGTTCAATCCCTGAAAAACAAAATCAAGAGCTAATAAGTGAAAATAACAAAAATCCAAAAATCCCAGGATAACAGCTGTGTGTATTTGAAAAGATCTTAAAAATTGGTTTTAGTAGTGCATGCACAGAACTGAAAAACTGGGGGGAGGGGTGTAGTTTCTGTGCAAGAATTATACCAAGTAACTGAAAAGTATAAAAATATTTACATCTTTAGGGATTTTAAGTATGTACAGAACAAAAGCCCTGAAGACTCATTCTATAGAATAAAAATATAGCACATGATAGCAGTAATAAAAATAATATATATTTTTATGGATTTGTATTTGCAGTTAGTTACAAGTTATTTAAACCACAAAGTTCTTTGATCTTTCTCACATCTGATGGCAACAGGGAACACACTCTTTCTTTTAAAACACAAGCACTTTGCATCCTTTTTCAACCTCAGTTACAATACTGACATACAAAACAGAAGGACCTGTGTATCCTAATCCTACTGATTTTTTTAAGCTTTAATGTGTGATATTTTCTTCACTGGTCATCATTCCGTTAATGAATTCCAGTCTCGAGTAGCCTCCATCAGATGCCTCTGTCCATGTCCTACCCAATTATCCTGATTGTCAAATATTCTACCACAAAACCAGCAGCTAAACTTAGCTTTCAAGGTATTATTAGAGGTAGTTTTCACAATCTGGTAATTGTTTTTGCTAGTCTTTTTCAGTGTCAATTTTAAGACAAATCTTTCTTTTACAGGGTTAATAGGTTTTATTGTCCTGTATCTTTTTCGAGAAAAATTATCAGTAGTTACATCTGAAGGATTGCAGAAGTCTGGCTGCAGAAGAGCTTCAACAGTTCTTTTTGACAATAAAACCTTAAGAACATGTCCTTTAAATTTAGCAATAGTTTTCATTACATTTACAACTTCTGGAACATCTGCATCAGGATGATTAAGCACGACAACTGGTTGATTTCTCCGAGGGCATTTTACAAGCTGGTTAGAATTAAAAGGGAGTAATTTCAAAGTCCTCACAGTTTTTTTTGATGCTCTTGGTTTGTAAGGGCTACCTGACTCACTAACAATTTCAGCCTGATTCTTTTCCTTACACTTTCTGTGCAACATTGCTTTCTTTCTAGGAGGTTCTGGGCAACTAGCCTTCCTTTTACGTTTGAAATTTTTGTTTCTTTGCCCACCCACAGTTCCTGAACTTTTAGACCCAGCTTGTTTTAAACTAGGTTTTACTTTTGCAGTTCTCTTTTGGGTGCTCCATGTGGACTTCTGACATGCAGAGTTATTCCTCTTGTTAGCAGCTATTACTTGCGTACTCTCAATAGAACATTTTTGCAACTGTGTCCCTGCAGATTTAGCAGAATAAACAGGTTCTACAGGACGAACACAACGTGCTGGATTAGAGCTTGCCAAAGAGGCATTTGCTGGCATTAACCCACCTGGTAAGTTTAAGGCATCATTAAAACTAAGATTAGCTTGTTTCTGTGCTAGTGCAGGAGTAAGGAACTGGAAGTTATCCACCTGTAGTGAGGGCACTGAGTTGCTTACTGACTGAGTGTTATCAGACAGTGTATCTGAAGTAGGAGTCTTAATTCTCAGCAAAAGCTGTTGTTGCATGGCTCCAGTTTTCTTTGGTTGACAATTTTGATGAGCGTTATCCTGAAAAAAAATTGGTTTACGAACTACAGGCTTGTTTGGTGTCATACATTTCAAAAAAACTTCCCGCTGTCCATCAGGTGAAAGTGCATAAACATGTTCTTCCTGTTTAATTTCCTGTTGTTTTACTGACTCCAAAGAACCAAAGACAGCATCCTGGTGCTCTGGTAACACCTTCACAGAAGAAGCTGCTTTCACAGATGACTCTGATGAGTTTGTAATTACAAGAGGTGCTTTGAATGGCATACTATTCAACGAGTCATTTTCTGTACCACATACTTCCCCATTACAGGAACTTCTTACATTTCTAAAACTGTCATTTTTTCCCTTCACTTCTGAAGCTGATACGGTTATTTTCCCAAATTCTCTGGATGCAATTCCCCCTAAAACCTGAGAACTATCATTAATGGCATTTGCAACTGTTCCAACTGCCTCACTAAAAGTCAAAATCATTCCAGGTCCTTTATTAGAAACAAAAGATGCAGGTACACCTCTAGTAACATGCCTATCTGATGAACTGGTTGATGGAAGAGATTTTCCTGACACCACCTGTTGTCTAGACTGGTTAGAAAGGTGGAAAGGAACAAAAAATCGTGATGGAAGGGATTGAACAAAAAGGGCTTTCTTCTGTTCCTGAAGAACAGGCAAAACTGGTGAAAAGCTGCTAGGATTTTGAGCTGCAGACAGTACTTTATCTTTTACTAGCTGCTGCGTAAACTCATCTGCAGGAGTTTTTAGCAATGTACCAACATCCGGAGATCTGGATAATTTGTCCACATCCTGTGAATCAAGTGATGTTTTGGGTGTCTGTCTTTCTCTCCTATAACAACATGTACCTTCATTTGTGCTACATCTTGTATTGAACTCTCTCTTACACAAAGGGAAGTGTACATCAGGAGGAGGCCTCTGAAAACCACACGCAGTTGCAGAGCTTTTTAAACGTGCACAGGCTGCATTCCCGGGCTCAGGATCAGAAAGCAGTGTATCAGAACGAAGTTTGACACAGTTATTCGTCTTGCTGTGGAACTCCTGCCGAGAAGTTGTTTTTACTTTTAACACATCTTGCAGTAATTGGTTTATCTCAGGTGATAAATAATTAGCTGCCTGTTCACTTTGTAATGAGAAAACAGATGTGATTTTAGGCATTAAGAAAGAGTTAACACAATCAGAGGCATTTTCCTGGAATTTCTCAGCTATGTTCTGAAAGCCTTGCTCTATGTTAGTGTCCAAACACTGCTGGCCATTATGCTTGTCCTCTGTAAAACACTCATTGTCAACACCACATTTAGATCGGCTTTTAAAAGACACAGAGTTATTCTTAGTGTTTATGTGTTTGTAAGTTTTATTAATATTTGATTGGGCTGACACAACTTTCTCTGCTTTCAAACCTTTCATTGATTCTGAATGTGAACATGCAGCTTCATTTCTACTGTTTTGAAAAGAACCTCTTTTGCTGAATTCTTTGTACCTGTCATCTGTTGACGTCCAAATGCTACATGGATTATCCAAAGAGTCCATTTTGGAATAGTTGTGAAAAGACAACAACCCTTCATTAGATGAATCCACTGAGGTTGAATAATAGAGATTATTAGTTCCATTACTATTATTCAGGCCACCATTTTGCATTTTCAGTTCAGGAAAGAAGGGCATTTTCATAGGGTCAAAATGAAGGGTATTTGTAATAGCGGGTGATAATACCTGAGGATGACTTGAAGGACGAAAGCTTCCCCACGAGATACTAGCTTGAGTTTCAACTTTTGTTAGCTCTTCATGTGGAGGTACAGTTGAGTCCAGCTTCATTGGCAAATAATTTTGACTTTTAGAAGGTGCTACAGTTTCAGAAACACTTCTACCGTACAATATGGAGTTATTGTGTTTTTCCACTTTTGTTTTTCCTGAATGAGGAGCAGGACAAGAAAACGGAGGGGAGGCTGAAGGATGAACACAATTGTTCTTTAAAGTTGACTGATCAGTTACATGTGGTATAGCACCTGAAGACAAGCCATAGGGATCAGCAGTCTGTAGCAAAGGAGTTGCAGAACCATCTTTAACAGGATCAACTTTCTGACCCAATAAATACTCATTTTGCTTATTTGTAGGTAGTAATTTTATAACAATATGTTGTTTTCCATCTACCATTTTAAAGCCCATAAATTTAGCACTGTAATTTGCTGGAACAGATATTTTATTATTTTTAACCATCAATACTGTTGGCCCATGAACAGCATTTTTCAATAATCCCAGGCCACAACTTGCTCCATCATCTGCCTTATTGTATTGTGCAGTAGTAGCAGAGAGCGTTCTGCCCATGAAATGACGCTTTTCTGTGTATTTAATTTGATCTTTCTCTTCATTTGTTTCCACGTCTCTCATACACTGGTTCAGCTCCTCAGCATTTGTCTGAATTTTATTCACACTTCTTAGCACTTGTGTATTTTCTTCTCCAGCACTGTCACTTCCACTGCTTATCTTCTTCCGTCTCCAGAGTGGTTTTTTTGATGCTCCCATTTTATACCTTCTTAACACAAGCTTCAGTCCTGCTGGAGTCTTTACGATTCTTTTCTCATATTTATCCTTTTCCAGCTTTTCTTTTGCAATTAAGTGGTCTCTGTGTAAAGCTATGATGTGTTTTAAAAGATAATCTTTCCGTGATGTGCTGTAACTGCAGTAAGGACAACCAAAAGAGAACATACTGGTATGAACAAGAAGATGATTTTGGAGTTCCTCTTCTGTAAAGTTTTCTTGATGGCATTTTCCACATTTATAGGGAATCTCTTTATGTTTGTGAATGTGCTGAACAAACGTACCCACATCATGGGTAGAAAACCCACATTTTTCACACTGAAAGTGTCCATTAACACAATGCTTTGATATGAAGTGTTTTGTCAAAGCCAACAAAGTGTATATCTGTTCATCATTACAGAGCTCACATTTCACTAAAGTGCTACGATGGATGCGTCTGTGCTGTTTAAATGACTGAAAGTCATTAGCTGAGAAGCTGCACATCTCACAAGGATACAGAGGCAACTCGCCATAGTGTAACAGCTGAAAATGTTTCTGTAGGTCATTTGGGCTGTATCTAATGTTATCCTTGCATTTTGTACAAGTGAAATTCAATATCTTTGCTGCAGTTTTCAACCCTTCTTCAAATTGCACTTCTGGTTTAATTTGCATGTGGCTTCCTTCTGAACAACTGAGACTGCTTCCACTTATTTTCTCTAGACTTAAGGATTTCCTTGCAGTTTGCTGCTTACACTGAAAGAGTTTTCTAAACCTATCAACTTCATGTTTCATTAATACTTCATTTGGAATGTTCACCTTGGGCAGTTCAATCTTCACATTTTTTAGTCCATAACTGAGATTGACATCTAAAATTGCTGGTTGAATTGTCATACTTAAAGGATCACCCACCAGTTCTTTTTTCAAAGTAACGTCTGTAGAAAAATTCTTCATAGCATTGTGTTTTAAGAAACTGATTTGCTTTTTGTCACAAAAAAAGTCTTCCTGCTTAGATGACATGATTTTAGGTTTTACTTTTCTTTATGTGAATTCTTGAGATTTAGTCTTACTTCCAGCAGCAAATGAGACAACTGCGCCAAGTGATTCTCAAAGCTCTACAACTTCCCCATTTCATTCTCCTGAAATTATAAAACAAACAAAACAAATAACTACTTTTAAAACCAATGCAATTAGAACACCTATTACAATTCACTAACAAATATATGCCAATCTCTGAAGTCGTTAATTTTTATAATATTACTCAAGGGATAAAAAAAAAAAGATGAGGCAAAAAAAAAAGCTATTACACTATAACCTTTGTTTGTGTTGGGGGTGTTTGCTGGTTTGTTGTTTGGTGTTTTTTAAAAAAAATATACAAAAAACTTGAAAAATATGTTTTAAAGAACATCTACTGAAAGATAGATACATGTCATGAAATTTGGTTTTCTCCCAGCCTGTAAGGATAAATAAATCCGAAGACCTACTTTTTTAAAATGAAGCCTGTGTTTATTACTCATTTGGGATTTCACACAAATAAAAACACTCCGTTGTGACATGGGTCACTAACTGAAGTACTAAAAACAAGTTAAAATCTACAGAATTTGATATTTTTATTACTCAAGTGTGCTACTCTACTAGTTACTATTGTGCTTAAAAGGAAAGTAAAATCAGCATCTGACAAAAGATCTACTTCACTAATGAGACATGACCTTTACCAACACCAAAAAACCAATCACACTGACCTACAAAGAATTTTTCACATGCCTACCTTTAGTACCACACGAGTTGGAATCAGTCAACAGATAAAAGTTCCCAGGTTTCTTATTGCATGTTCCTGGGTACATGTTAATATTTTCGGTGCATGACTGACAACAGTACCCCTCTATGAATTAAAAGGCCCAAACAATTATGGTCAGCATCACTGTCTTGCTGCAGATTTCATGTCACTGTTTCCATAACAGGCTGCATCAACAACTTATAGCAGCTCCAGTCTATGCTCGAACAACACTCCCGCACAGAATGTCGACACAGAATCAGCAGAATTGGAACAGCAGCAAAATTAACTTAAATTCTGCAAAGCTACACTGGAAAGGAAGAACTGTTTCTTCACTAATATAATACTTTTTACTAAAAGACTTTTTCCACAGTAAAAGTCACAAAGTCACTTTCTTCTTTTCTAACAGAAGTTGGTAAATTTTTAGCTGAAATCTGATTAGTGAATTTCTTTCCCCTACTCTCAGGCTTGCCCTGAAGCAACACAGACTTGCAACTCATCAGATCCTCGTATCTACTCACATTCAAACTGAAAGAATTATCATATCCTCTCCCTCACTGTGACTAAGTGCAAGTGCTACTTCTCGATCTCCAAGCCATCACAAGCATTAGCCCTAAGGTCTTTCCCATAGTCCTGGGAGAAGGAAGTATCTAGCATTAGACATGCAAATACCTGACAAAGAAAATGGAGGCTGAAAAATTTTCAAGTCCATGTTCTTGTACCATGTAGCAAGAAAAGCGAAACACTTTTTTTTAAGCACATGCTTTAATGCCTTCCTTTGGAGAAGATACTAGCACTTCTGCACAATCCTTGAAACTAATAAACACAACACACTTTGACAATATACACAGACTCTAATATCAAGTAAATTCACTTAACTGTGTTCTCCAGATACGAGACCTGCAAGACTTCAACTATATGTCTGACATCCAAAAATAAACCCCCAAAAAACATCTCAAAACAACAAACCACAGAGACATACATTCCCTCCTTGGAATCCCTCCAAATGGAAACACTTTGGGTACAGGACTTTTATTTTTCTTTTAACTCAATGACACATTCCCCATCTTCCACACAAAAGATTCATACCTGGGATATTACTCTACTTTGAGCCTTGAGAACAACTCATGTGCATTTACATTCCATTTCCACCAAAAGAGTACTGCATTAAAATGCATTCTCTTGCCATTGGTATATCCCTTATTTAAATAGAAGCAAGCTGAACTTCCACACAAAGAATAAGCAACTAAAAATTATTTGGATTTGTTTGCTTGAACAACTTTTTTAATACACAGGTGCAACACAAAGATTACAGCCTGCATGATGCAATATATCATCCTGATGGTAGCTGCCCATCCTTCAGATTAAGAGGTTATACTGTCAGACACTGAAACCTGAAGTGTGTTTACAATTAAAATTATAGAAATCAGAAGTGGATAAAGTGCTGTAGAGAACAAGGCTCAGGCTTTCAATACCAAGCCAATGTGGTCCTCAACTGGGCAACATTTACATTTGGCAAAGAGTCCTGATCTAAGATCTCCTTCAATTAATTAACCTAATAGCTTTTAACTTAATTTTGTTATTTTTGGGTAGCATGCAACTATCAACAAGCTCCTGCAGCATGACAAAAATATTTACGTGAAACAACAATTTAAAAAAAAAGGGGTTTCTTTTATCCCAGGCATCTTTAAAGATATATTTTCAAAGAAATCTGACTTACGTGTTAAGAAAATACTTGACTTCAATTCTTCAACAGCTGGGTTTTTTCCACACACAGAGAAGAGGTAAGTAGCAAGACTCAGACAAGGCCACAGTCAGGAGAAATACTAGAAAAAGTTCTGGAAACAAAATGAAAGGTATTTCAAATTATGTAAGTACAAGCATAACTGAAAGAATAAGCTGAAAAGCACAAATCTCTCACAAATTTACATTATGTGGATTTTTAATACACTGAAGACAAAAATATATACCAACTTTTCTCCCAAAGAACACCATCAAATGCAATACCAATACTGTATATATACACAATATAACAATTAGCTTTCTCACTACACCTCAGGCATTCACAGCAGGGAAGCAAAAACACATGGTAACTTAAAAACAGCATAGAAAGAAGTGACTGGTATCTCTGTCCATCAAATTTTAACTTGAACTCAAAAGGCACTTATCTTTTCTCAAGCAAATATTTTAATGGCAAAGACCTAATTATGAGTTTCTATGAAGTGCAAAAGCCTGGGAAGGAGGCACAATATTACATTCACAGTATCTGAAACAAGTATGTAGATTTAAATGCAGATAAAATGAGTACAAACATTGATAATACGTAAGCATTTGCCACATTAACTCTTACTCAAAAAATCTCCAAACTACTAAGAACTAAGAACTAAGAGGGCAAGTAATCACTTGAGGCTTTCAGCCACAATTTTCTTCCCCCAAAATGCTGCAATTTATCCATACTTTGTTTAAAAAAAGTACAGATAGGAAGTTTAAGTTACATACTTTGATCTAGTGAAACATTACAGATAGGAGTTAGACACTGCTAAATTAGATAACTTTTACAGGTTTTCCATTTCGAACTACATTCAAAATAGGTATCTCAGCAGGCAGTATCTTCAAGATTTCTGAAAAAAACTTAGACTTATACTTCAGTATAATTTTATTTATTTATTTAATAAAATTTAAATATCTCACGTCCAGTCTCATTTTATGTGCCTGCAAATTTANTCGGCGCGGCGCCCGGCGGAGGGATACGGTCCCGGCACCGGCCCGGCGGCAGCACACGAGGCCATTTCTGTCCGGTCCCGCCGCCCCGGGCGCGCCCCGCGGTCCCTCCCGCCCCCAGCCCCGGCTGCCCCCAGAGCTTCCCGGGGCCGGCGAGCACGGACTATTTAATGGCTCCTCTCACCACGGGGCACCGTCGCGCCCCGCCGTGGCCGCTCGCGCCCCCTGCCCGCTCCGCTCCGAGCCGCGCCGGACCGTCCCTGCCGCACCACGCGGGGCCGCCCCGCTCCCCGCCCGACGCCCCCCGCGGAGTTACCTCGGGTACCGCCACCGCCCGGCGAGGCGCTGCCGGCCGCCATCACAGTTTCCATCCGGGGACTGCCGGGTGCGAGCCCGGCCGAGGGGCGGCCGCGGCGGAGGGATACGCGTTCACCTGAGGAATGGGCGGACGGCGGCCGATGAGGCCCAAGGGGAGAAGGGGACGGGGCGGTTCCGGCAGGTCCGGCTGCCTTCGTCCTGCTCGTCTTCTCCCGTTCCTCTTTCTCCTCCTTAGATGTGGGCCTTGGGCACGTGGCACAGCCATGGGAACGGCCTGGCTGCTCCGCCCGTCGTTACCTTCGGTGGCTGTGCGCTTCCCTGTACCCAAGGGCGTGTTTGGCCCAATGGCAGCGGCAGGGAGAGCTGCTGCCCCTCACAAAACACTCAAAAGCGAAGGCCCGGCCCGGCATGTTTGTGCCGCTCTCCGGACGTGGCTTCGCTGACCTGCATAGACAGAAGAGTAGACACAGATTGTCTGTAGGAGATGTCAGCAGTTAAAGCATCCAGGACAATATACGTGCATTAGATCAGTTAATTTGTTTTAACATGCTCAAAATAACACAAAAAGCTGATAATCAGAAGAAAGTGCTTGTCTTGTCCGAGACCCAGTATCATTTCTGCTTGAGAGTGGCATCAGCAGTGCGTGCTGCTAGGAGCGTGCTCTCCGTGTTTGTGCCAAGCTTTAAGGCCACGCACAGTAAGGTCACCCAGGACTATGAAGGCACCTGCGAAGGAGGAAATCGAGCTGCACCCCGGCCAGAAAAGGGGCTCTGTCTATTTCTATGACAGAAATAGACTGTAAAGATGAATTGTGAATGAAGAAGTCATTGAAAAGAAAATCCTTTCTCCACTTAGGAAACAGTGATCAAAAATCAAAAGCAAAGAGGAGAAAGCTTGAGCTTTTTCCTTTGGGAAACCTATCTAATGAACAATTTAGCCGAGCAATTCAGCTAAACTTTTCTCCACAAATGTTGTGACATCTTACTAGTTGCAACAAAGTTTAATAAGTGCAATATTTACTCACGATTAAATATGAGAACAAGGAGGAGTGTTGATGTCTTTGAGGGTGTGTAAGGGTACATTAAAGATGAACATATATTTAATTTCTTGTTCCCATTGACATCACTTATTTCCCTTGTGTCCTAGACTGTAAAAGAAAATTAATAGAAGACATTTTGGGGTGGGTTCCTTGGCCCTAAAAAATAACTTCAAGGAAATAATTATGTAATTGTTCTACTACACCCAAATGAATCAATTGTGCCAAAAGCAAGCAGAGAAAAGTATTCTTCTGGTTTTTGATTCATTACATTTTTGTAAGTAGAAACGGAAGATTGTACATATCCATAGTGTTTCAGAGGATCTGAAAACTTAACTACAACTGAAGAAAAAGAAAGAAAACTAGCATAATTCTGACTGAAACCCTAAAGTCAGAAAAAATAACAGAAAGGAATGGTCCATGAAAATCATTACTCTAACAAGCAGCTACAGTATCAAATTGGTGTTAGAATGCCAGTATTCCTAATGTTAAATTAAAATATACATCATATTGTCAATTATTAATCTCAACGAATTTACATGTAAGATGGGAACAAATATTTTATCTGTATTTTATTACTTTGTAATTCAAATTTAGAACATATATGAGTGCCAAGCACAAGACAGAAAAAACCCCGTGTGGAATAACACCAACAGGAGACAAGAAAGGAAGAAGAAAGGCTAATACCTAATTTATCAAATCCATTGAGATTCTTCATTGCTCAAGGAATCAAAAAAGATTACATCAAAATACACCATTTAATAAAATTCTACTGCAGTTAAGATCTGTGTAGGAATATATGGGGGAAAAAAGGTGGCAATCCAATGAAAAACTACAGCAATAGGCAACCCCACCAAAAACATTGACATTATATAGTAGCTTCTCCCAAAATTCATGAAAGAGCCCATTAGTCATGAGAGTAAGTATCTGCAAAAATGCTCCCAAAAATTTCTCAGTAATAACAAGTCCACAACCTTCCCATGTGCAGAAATACCAGGAACCCCTTATAAACGACAACATAAGAAACTGCCCTACTATTGAAGAAAGGACCAAAGAACACACAAAAAAATGCCTTTTTACCAAGCCCTGAGTGGAAACTAAACTGAAAGCCATCAAGGAAATCCAAGGAAGACCAAAGTCTTCCCAAGCGGTCCAGAAATTATCCTGATGCTGACAGTTGAACCTCATGTGGCATGAATTGTGACATGAGATCCACATAAGAGTCTAGTCTTTCACTCTTTTTCAGAAGCCAAATTGAATTTGGTCTACTTTTCTTTGGGACATCCTGTGAAAATGATGTTCAACTTTAAGACAGTCTGTGTTCTGTAAAACACAATATCCCACAACAGTTTTTACTTTTCACCAAAAAAAAAAAATTGTTCTGACATCTGCAGTCAGTTTTGGGTTTGGTGGGTTTTGGGTTTGTTTTTGGTTTGTTTGGGAATTTCGCTGAGTGTTGGCTATTGTGTCCAAAAAAATATGTAAGCTGTATGTATTTTGGAAGCTTTAAGGGTATTTGTACTGTCCCAGTGTGCATTACATCACATTACTCTGTGCATCTGAACTAGAAACAATAAAGTGTTGCTGCTAGCGTGTTCCATATTTGAGTCACAAAAAAGTGGAAATACCTGGCTTAAGGTGAAAACATTTTTTCAGTTAGATTTTCACATTTGCAATTATTCAGTGTTGGTATGTGTGATAGCCAACTTTCACAAAGTTTTTTTGATATATGGCAATTTTTATCTTGGTTGTCTCACACTTTTTGTTCAATCTAACATGAATGTAAACTAATAAAGTTTACAAAATCTATACAATAAATCAAGATATTCATGTATTCATTCAGAAATCAGCTATCTGAACCATAATTGTCAAAACTTCAGGAATAAAACTTCAAACAAAACTACATCATTCAATCTAACAAGAGTTTATTTATCTTTCTACAGGAAGAAGGGTGAAATAGAACAATGCCAAAATTTTATGACAGTAAGTTTCTCAAGCTAGCTTGGGAAATTGCAGCCTTTGCCATTATCTTCTACAGCTCTGTTGGAATCTGCTTTTGGCCAAATGATGCTCTGCTAAATAGACCCCATACATCAATTACCTCTGTTAATTATTTTAATACAGCCACCAGATGGACACATCCAGTTGAGAGGCCCTGTTATAATGAATATCCTTATTCATACTCATTCTCAGCATAGATTTTCAAGTACAATTTCTGATCACTTGCATACAAAGAGTCTGTTGTACAAGTGAGAAAAAAGTCTTGGAAACCTATTGAATCTTCTTTGGAAACTTGTGGAAAAAATATCTCTCCACCTTCACAATATGTGAAATGGGTAAGAGGCTTTTTTATCATTACAATTTGTGAATGGGGAAGTGTTGCCAAACAGCAAAAGGAAGAAGCACTCTTAGAAATGTGTAAGCAATTTTTTTTTTAAAGTTTATCACTGTGTTTATGGTTCTACCACATGTAAATCAATTACTGATAATCTGCTGAAAGATGTGATTCACCTTCATGAGTAGCTTGAACTAGAATTTCTACAGATCTTATTTCTTGATTAGACTATCACTGTCTAATCACTGTCACTGTCCTTGTAAAATGTTTTAATCTCATGAAAACTAAGGTTTGCATGGTTAAATTAAGATCCCATTTGGCTCATTATAATTTTAGTCTCAATGTTTGCAAGCGTCTTCAGCATCATGAGCAGTCCACACTGAAACAAGTTCAGGCAAGCTAATTTAAAGCAGAAACTGGAGCTGGAAAAGAAAGAGGCAAGATCTAGGAACCAAGGCTGAACAGATGAAGGGCAGATTAGGATCTAGCACTCAGACGGAGGAACTAAGACAAAATCTAGATCTAGAAAGCAGGAAATTGGATCAGGTTTTAGACAGGAAGTAACATCAAGACTAAGATTCTAGAGCACAGTTACAAATAAAAGGTATTAAGCTTCTCAGAATACCTGGCCCTATTTCATGTGCACCAAGACAGGCTATACCAGACTCTCAGAGGTGAGCCCATTACCCTTTGGAAAACTAGTTATGGCCAGATGACTTATTAAGAGGTGCCTGAGCTGACTGTGGGTGATATCTTGGCTTCACAATTTTCAGTGACAGCTGAGCAAGCAGGATATCTTGAGTGACACGGGCATCTTCCTCATTGTCAGACAGTCATGACCCCAACACTTTTTATCGGCAGCCAAGTAACACGTGAGCAGTGAGCTGGATCATGCTTGCTCAGGTGAGACAAGAGAGACTGGCAAACTGCAATAATGTTAATGCACATAAATGCTAAGAAAGTGAGATTAATCTCAAGCCTTTCTCAAAATGGGGAAGATTTTACTCTTGGTAGCAAACAAACTAGAAACCACACACCATTGCACATACTGTCCTGATGCAACATTGCAAAATACATCCTGGATAGCAGGCTGGTGTTCTTTAGCAAGGCGAGTACCCATTTCCCTTTTGGAAGGTGCAGATAAATGGAAATATCTAAACCAATCAGTTATTCTATGCCATAATGTAAGACATAGCATTATATATTTTATAACACTGTAACTTCTGTCCATTTTTGCATTTCTAATAGTTATGAGTATCTGTCAGTAGAGTCCTCTCATGAGTTTTTACCTACCTAGATGCACATGTCCATACCTGCACACTTCAGGTCAGGCTGTTTACCCTCTCTGCTTCAGTGTATCCACCAGTGGGAGTGGAGGTGTCCACTGCTAAAGAATTAGTTATTATAAGATTAATTTGTTTTTCTCAACAGACAAGTAGCTTTGTACATTCTTTGATATCAGTTAGGAAATTCTTGAGTTTCTTTTTCAGGAACTAGGTGACATTTCTCATACAACATATTTTTCTCATGAGCATTGACAGGACTTTATGCATTTTAAGCAGAGATACACACATACACTTCACACCAAATTAAAATGGGATAAGTAAACCACATTCAGGCATGAATGTTTGCTTCCTGTTGAATTCTGTGGAAATTGCAGATGTATCTCCATGTATAATAGGACAGGACTTGTTTATCCTCTGCTGCTTGAACAATAACTTCCATTCCAGTCACTGACAATAAACCTGTCCTAATAAAATACATACCAACTTTGAATATAATGGGAAACTAAATTCCCTTTTTTTCTCACATACCTTTGTGCTTTTTTATACCTTTGGTATATCATCACATGTTGAATTTTATCTGGATCTCCTAGAAATTGCTTTGAAAACATCCCATCATGGCATCAAGTTAAATATTGGCAGAAATCTTTCCCAGTTTATCCAATTTTGATGTGTTTCATTGGTTCCCTACAAAATTGATTTTAAATTATTATTCTTAGACTAAAATCTAGCAATCTTTTGGTTTAATATAGTTTTCAATTCTTAAAGTTTGTGTCATTGTGCATCTTGAATCTTAGGCTAGCAGATCCTCTGCAGGTCTGACAAGGGCAGCAGCACAAGAGAGTTTCTCTGCATAGCCCCACAACTATGTAATTGCATTTAATCATCTGTAATTGCACTGCAAATAAGTCCCACTTCCATATTCATTCATGTTATGCACTTTTGCTGAGATTACTATTATCAAGTAGTAACTTTTGAAGAGTGGAGATAGAGATTGAACTGCCTTTATGTAAGAGTCCAGGCCATATAGTACTGGACTAAATTTGAAGTAGGAACGTACCATGGATAATCCTTCATCCTCAACCTCTTGATAAGTTGCATTTCTCGTTCTGCCTGTTTTGAAAGGTGTATTGGAGACTGCAGCTATCAGGTTGCCTTTTAATTGTGCTCAGTGGCTTTGGGTTTCACTTCCTAATGGCAGGAGATCAGTTACACTGTGATGATGTAGTTTAGCATTAGGCTAAATAAAGCCATTTTTGTTTTTCTGGCTCCTTAATCCATGTGTTGGCTATTATTTTAGTTCTGTGTCCTACAAGGCTTTCCAAGCTGTTCTCCAGACTTGTGCATTGTAGCCATTCCTAATTACAGAAACAGGCAGACTGCTGGTGTGAACATGTTCATTGGTTTATAGTGAAGTGTCCTTGTGTTGGAGAAACTAAGCCTTTAATTAAAACCAGCTGGCACTTATAAACTGTTTCGTGCTCCATAATCTTGACCATGGGTTTCAGTTAGAGATAGAGAAAATCAGGGGGTTTGTTCATCCTACCTAAAAACTCTGGTTGCTGCTTTTCCTCTTAGAGTACTCCATCCCACACAAGAGATTAGTAAAACAATTGCATTGTGACAGTTTTGTATCCAAAATGCTGCAATATTTGCATCACAGAGAGTTTTACAAAAGGACAAATAGACCATGTGATAACCACCTTGTTACCGTTTCTTCATTTCCAGTCAGCCAATTTCCTTGAGTTACAGTAAAGATAAATAAATGCAGAGTCCAAAAATTTCAGCAAATACCATGCTCTCAATAGCCTATGTACTGACAGTTGATAAGGGAGAGTGGCTGGATGTGCACAGTTTTGAAACATAAGAGATCAAGAAGAGAAGTACAACACAGTCATTACAATCATATCTCCCAGAAGCAAAATCCAGTCCTAATTGTTTTCCATTTCAGTTATGAGTTAGCTTTGCTAATGCTATTTCATTATTTCCCTTCTCATGAAATCTATTCCCCCAAATTAAGTGAGTTTGCCCATAACATTTTGTTGGTGAAACTACAAAGATGAACCTGTTCAGTATTTGCAGAAAGAGACTACAATGATTAATTAGGCAAAAGATTAGGAGCAAGGCCAATCTGGGTCCTAATCCCAGCTGAGCCATTTATGCTGTAACCTTGGGGAAGTTACTTGACCTTCATGTTTCTCAGCAAACTCTGTTGGAAATTGGATACCAGCTGGACCTCAGAGAATACCAAACACGTCTGCTGAACTCCTCCCAATTAGCATTGTTAGAATAATGGTGAGAAGGCTTGCATTATTATTGTGGAGTTCTATGCACATAAATATAGCCAAGGATTAATGACCTTCTTTCCCTTTCCTGGCAGGGATAAACTAATTTTAAGAGGTGGCCTATGAACTACATATCCTGGCCAATTGTTGGCTGTATCATACATTAAAATAATGGTGATCCTGAGGCAATTAGGCTTTAAAAGAATTCCAGTTCTTCCCTTCCAACCAGCATTCTTTTGCACTTTCCGAAAGGACATTTATCAGATTAACTGATTCGAAAGATTAGATTTATCGGCCTAGACTCTTAGCTACATCCATGATGAACTATGTGCACTCCTTCAATATGAGATCAGTTCTACGCAATTGGAAAAGACAAGTGCAAGAGTTGGACTTAAGTGAAGAAATCCCTTAGGTGAAGTACCATTTTGGCCACGTTTACCCCAAACACACCTGCCAATTATCCTATACCATTGACTTTATATCATCAAGGAAATTCCTCTTGTCAGGTGTATCCCAAAGTCCTTTCATGCAGCTAGGTTATTTTCCTGAACTGAGCCTAAATTTTCTTGTGTCAATCTTTCTTCTATTATTAAATTTAGAAAAAGAAAAAAAGAAAATAAATGAGTCCCACATAATCCTCAGGGGCACAATATGGGGTCCAGTATTGTGTAATCTCCTCGTTAAAGACTTTGATGATGGGGCAGAGTACACCCTCAGCAAGTTTGCCAGCCATACTTGGGGAGAGTGGTTAATACACCACTGGTTGTGCTGCCATTCAGAGACACTTGGACAGGCTGCAGAAATGGGCAGGATTCTCAAGAACTTCAGCATAACAAAGTCTTTGGACTAGATGATCTCCAGGGCTCCCTTCCAACCTCACCATTTCAGTGATTTAATGAGTCTAAATGAAGCAAAAAAAAAAAAAATCAAGGATTATCTTGTTGCCTTCCTGATCAATAGTCCTGCAAGGACTTGCAACCCATAAATTTATGGAATATCTATTCTTACATATGCTTAGAGGGATTTTATTAGAGATTAATAGCTGAAATTTCGAAGATAGTTATTCCTGAGCAGAATTAAACTTCCTTGCAACTACAGATGAAAATATTTGAGCCTACCTCTTTTCACTTCTTTCTCAAAGGATCTTACAGAATTTCACTCCATGGATAGCAAAAAGCCTTCTAATTCCCACTTTAATTTTGTTCATAATGAATTATATCATTTCCCTCTTACACTGATACTACTATTTGACATCTTGTTTAACTTTGTAAAATGAAGGTTAAATGAAAACAAAGATTGTGTGAATTTTTTGGAGAAGTAGGTATCAAGCTAGAAGCAGATTCAGGACCAAGAGTGAGTTGAGAAAGATGCAAAAAGAAGAGGAAGGACTGTTAGAAGCCCCTTGGATTTTGTTAGGAGCTATTGGTGGCAGAGACAAACTAAGACTGGTGATTGTTGAGGAATGCAGAAGGGGAAGCACAAGCCATAGGTACAATAGAGCTTTGTGTAATGGGGCATTGTGGCTGACAAATTACTTAGGCAAAGGTACTGAGACAAGAAATCTACATTGAGGAATGTGTGAAACAGAGGTAAGCTTACTAATTAGGAGCCCGAGGATGGAGAGACAACTGGAATGGGTGAACAAACTGAGGGGCAAGCCTGAGACACTACAAGCTGATGACAAGTGAGCCAATATGTTGTAATCCGATAGAATCATTAATCTATGGAATTTTTAATAAAGATGGGAAATTATGTTTATAAAAATTACTTAGTTAAAATTAAAACTAAGTAAAAAAATCGAATAACAGAACTAAGACTTTTAAACGTTTTATTTCATCCATCTCAACAAAAATCTGTTTATTAGAAGAGATTTTTTTATAAAAAAGAGTGAGTTTAAACAGTAGTTGATAATAGCAACATTTGGACCAACTCTGCTTTTAAGTGCTAATTGGATGCTGGATTGCTGACACAGGTATGATCAGATTAGTTCCTTGGATGGAATGGCAGAAATGCTTGGTCAGGATTTTATGCTTGTGGTGGTTAATGTGTTATTTTGTCCTACTGTCAGCTTATTTATATTCCTTAAAGTGAAAACAGCAGCTAAGCTGCCACTGGACTCCTTAATTTAGCTTCACTGTGCATATGCAGCTCTTGCTCCAGTTTCAGAGAACAGCTTGATGGATTTGAGTAGGGCTGTGTAGTGATGGATGCTCTCTGTCAGCCAGGAAACACAAAGTGGATAGGACAGGATTAGTGAAATTAGTGAAAACAGCTTTGCACAGTAGATGCAGCTGCATGGCATGCTGGAGAACATGGACTTAGGTCTGCCTTTTCCAGAAGTCCCCTAGCATGCTGACTAGGCCACTGAAGCATCATGTTACCTCTGGAATTTCAGTGTCTCATTTTCTGAATAAAAGCTATTTACAATCCCAGTGAGCAGAAGTACACAGCAGTTGAATCTGCCACCCATGCCAGTGAAGAACACTGTCAATATGCACAGCGAAATATCATGCTCAATTCTCTGAAGAGTTACCTTCCAGTTTTCTTAAATCAGGCACCTAACATGAATCTCAGTTTGATTCTCCTCATGACCTAGATCCACTTCTATACAAGGAAGACAACACTTACCTCAAAGAGATATTGTGAAGATGACTATTAATGAAGAGACCCATGAAAAAGTTCAAACTTAGCTTTTCAAAAGTCAAACTGAACTGCAGCGAATAGGGGCAGAAATCCTGCAGGGAAAAAAGCAAGTCTGTTGGAATGTGTGGTCTGTCCTGCTCCAGGCCACAGTGATCAGGTATGGGGATGCTCAACAGGGACCCTGCCACAGCCCTGTCTGCTTAAATAAGTAACCAATCCTGTTTTACTCTTTCCCCACTGGCTTCCATTTTGCTGACCACATCCTTACTTGAGAGTTTCAGCTTCATTCTGTACATCCCTGCTGCTGTCCTTGAAAATTTACACCCACAGGGAGTATCCCCCCTTCACATCTTTTGTCTTGTAGTCCCTCTTGTTATTCTGTTGCTATTTTAGCCTTGGGTTGGCCCACTCCTTTCTCCTTTCCCCGTCTGACACACCCGCAGTTTCTCACACAATCAGCCCCTGTTGCCAGTGAGGAGTGAGGGCAGCTCCAGCCCCAAGTCCTGCATTGCCACACCAGAGTGACCCTTGAGCAGCAAGGCAGCCTGCACAAAGAGCTGCCCTGCAGTGGTGCTTTGGCTTTGAGTGACACACCAGATGTCCCTCGCCACCAAGTGAGGTGGAACACGCTCCTCTCACTGGCTGGTGACACGAGGTCTGGTCCCTTTGCATCACTTGTTCTACAGGCAGGTCTATGTTGACCACCAAATCATGGAATATCCCTTCTGGTGACACACTCTTGGGGCCACTGCTGTGGTGTCTTTCCAGCTGATTCACTCTACCTTCCCAATGCACCCAGTCATGCCATATAAACCACAGTAAAAATTCTCATCCATTTTCACAGGAGCCATATTCTGTTTCACAAACCAATAAAACTAAGTAGGAATTTCTGCTTCAGAAGTGTGACTCTTGGATGGATCAAAGCCAGTTTGGTGTCATTCCCACCTAGCACCCACTTAATGTGTTATAATTGGGGCAAAGGAATGCATGTGTTACTCCTTGGGGATGTGTTCACAGCTGCTTTTAGGACTTATTATAGAAATTGGATGTTGTCCCCTGATATTAAATCGACCCTCAAACCTGGAAAACAAACTTTTTAATTACAACTAACATTATCTTCTTATTCTGGTTACTTTGTCATCCAGATACCCAAGCCTCTAAAGTTTCTCAGCCTGACTATAGTTTACTTCTTCCCCCAACATAATGATTTCATTTTAAAGTTTTGACTACTGTTTCCAGTGTAATGGTTAAAAGGAAAAAAAGAAAGAAAGAAAGAAAAGAATAAGAAGAGAGAAGAAAAGAAGCTGATCCAGGAACCTAAGTAAAGTTGGGGACCTGCAGGCAGCAGATGGCAAACAAGTACGGATCACTAGAAACAATGTGAAAACAGGGTCAGCAGGAAAGTAAATGTAGGTTCCTCTATGGAAAATACATTTGCATTGACTTCATTAGCTTTGTTTAAGAGAAAAGGCAAACTTTACACTGCAGAGTTCTTTTTCATTTCCCTTGAAAGTTTGCTAATAGAGATTTAAGGCATTTCATTACTATATAATTCAAACAAATGACAAACAAATGGAAAATTAAATGTACTGTAACTCTTCAAAGCCCCTTCTCAAGCATGTATCTATACAGTGTCTAGCATAATGACATCCTTGTCTGTGACTGGGCATAGCTTCCCATGGCACCTCTCTGTTACAAACAGCAAATAACAAAACAGAAAAGTGACCCGTGAATATGCCCAAAATCAAAATTTAAAAAGTAGGGTGAGATTTTACAGTGCAAACAAGTGTCTCAGGTATGTAGTTAGATTTCCTCTTGCAAAAGCTGATTTGAAGTGTTTGATCCATCCCCTGCACCCTCTGGGGTTACTGTCCATGTGGCTGAACCATGACCTGTCCACTGGCAATCATTTGTGTCAATGCAATTTGACGTTTCAATTCTGGGGGTGAAGCCCCCCAGGGAAGAAGTATTAACCATGGATTAACACAGTGAAAGAAGGTATGTCTATGCACAAAGCCTGAATATTAATTCTTTTCAGACTGTTTTAGACTGTGACCATTTATTTTACTGGAAATAAAGCATTTACTTATAGATTTTAGCACCACAGTCACTGGGCCTAGTTTTAACTCCCAGTCTACTTTTGTATACTGGACAAAAATGAACGTGAAATTATGGTAAACTCCTCCAAATTCTCTGGGTTTTGTGAAAAGGAAAACCAGCAAATCATAACGTAATCTAATATCAGGCAGACATTTTCTTTATAGTATAATAGACACGTAAACAAATAGACAAGAAAAAAAGCCACAAGAAGCACTTCAATGTACAGGAAAAAGAAGTGAACCACAAAAAAAAAAAAAAGAAAAAGAAAAATAAGAAAGAGAGATAAGGCAAAAACCTACATTCATTAAGGATTCCCTAATCCCTCTAAGAGGTCTATGTATCCAGAGAACAGCAGAAGCATTAAAGATGGAAGATCAATATAAAATAGTCACTTCTTTTGAGCAGTGACTTCAGCATTTAAAAGTTCAGAGATCGCTGGGGGGAAATTAACCTCTATGCAGTTCTCTGTAACAAGGAAATAAAAAAAAAATTAGTCTGGGCACACTGCCTGAAAAATTACAAGACTATAACATTAAATATGAAAGTAAATAAAATTCAAAGCATCAGAAATGCCTACATGATTTTCCTTCACAGCAGCAACAAGAAATCGCATCTTGTGAGCATGTAACTGATATAGAACACAATTCTGCAGATGCTTCCAAGAGTGTAGAAGCTGACTCAAGCAAGTAAAAGCTTGCATGAGTAGTGTGTTCAGCAATGCAGGTAACAAATTCAGTGCATGATAATGAAGACTTCAAACCTGTTGGGCAGTAGAACAGGTTATTTTGGCATCCCTAACACCCATTTCATTTTGATATGCTGCCAAGAATGGATTTACAACAGCACTCTGAAACTGCTGGTTGTGATACCCACATTGCTGCCACCTAAATGAGGGTAATGCCTCTTTGTTTAAAAATAATTGAAACAATTGAAAACCACCAGCCCCCGAAGAGGTTCAGGGAAAATGGATAGTAATGCTGTCTGGGGTTTTCCAAGGGTCTGATAAAGGTGGGAGAGGTGAAAGACTGGTTTATATGGCAGAATGAATAAGAGATTAAAAGCAGAGAAGTGCCCAAGGAACACTCCAAGAGAATAGCAATGTCATTACACAGGGCTGTCCCTGGAATTTTTCTGCTACTTTCCTTTTGCATAATCTTCAGAAAAGAGACAGCAAAATAGCATGGTTGCTATGAAACTGCTTCCTGCTGTTTGGTTACTCTCTATCTACAGGATGCAAGAACAGGATGGCAGGAAAAAAAAATTCAACCCAGTCACCTTCATCACCACTCTCTTCTCCTGAAAGTGACTCCTGAATGCAACTGCCTGGCTATAAGGATAGCTGTAGGAAGATGAAAAGGTAGCATGGGGAAAGGGTGAGGCTGCTTTCAAGAAAGGAAATGTTGAGCTATTCTTATAATTTAGCAGGGGGGAAACTGTAGATACTTGCAAAAAGAAGTCCTTTGTGCATTATGATCTGAAAAAAATTAGAGTTTATTATTTCATGGAAGGAATTAACAAATTTCAATCCTTCTATGGAGAACAGAACTCATTCCACAATGGCATTGATTGCTGGAAAGCAGCAGCAATCCCCTAGCCACACAGAAAAGACAAGTTACATCACCCACTGTTGGAAGCAGCAAGACAGACCAGGAGGGTGGCCTATATCATCTGGAACAATTTCTCCAGAAAAAGAAGTCAAAAAAGAGCTTTGGTCAGCCAACTCTCTCCTGCAACTACAGCTATCCCTTTGCTTCATGCAATGGTCCTCTCTCTTCCGCTAAACCTCTTTCCACTGGAGAAGAGGTTAGAAGCGTCTGATCAAGCCCCAGGCAGACACAGCTCATTCATCTAAAAGACCTCTCAAAAGAGGGTTTTCCCAGGGATGTGACCTAAACCAGTGAAAACATATAAACTTTGCTGTCTACACCCACAGATGTTGGAGCACCCGTTGGTCTTTGTCACTCACACAACAAAATCTATGGCTGAGAAGGCTCCTGAATTTTGCAGTTGGTTTGTTTCTGATAATTTATTTTGCAACCACCAAGTGGTAACTTGCTCGCACTCAGCTGCTCACTTGCTACTTCAGGCTGTTGCTCCACAAACTTAGACATCCGGCGATGTGTAAGTGTGAATAAAAACACACTGGGAAGTCACCTTCCCTCCAGTCTTTTGATTCTTCTTCGGAAGCACAGCAGAAACATACAGAGCAGAGCAAGGCTGAGCAGTGAGTGCAGCAATGTCCAGCTTGTTACATCCACTCAAGGTTTAGCGGTGCTCAGAGTTCCACAAAGCATTAGACAATCAGTCTAATTCTGAAAGCCTGCCTAAGTAGACAGCAGAAAATAATTATTACTACTATTCTCATAACAGTGATGGCAAATGGAGCCTCATTAAATGGTCAGATAAGTGATATCTTGCAAAGCTAACTTGTAAATCCAAACCAGTCTAACATCTTAATAACCAAGTCATTCTTCAGTTTTTTCAAGAGTTTGTCACTGAAGGTGGTGTAGAACTGTAGGAGTTTTCTCCCGTTTTTTTCCAGTGTCTCTCAGTCTTTTCCAGTCAGAGGCAGAGAGGCTACAGGCATCACATTATCCTGCGGGCTCGCAGATGTTGAGGAATACAATCGGTGGAGGTAGCTGGGTGATGCAGGTGGAGCTCCGGTGATGAGAGCTCGAGACAGGGACAGGAGGCCGTGAACTGCTTCCTTTGCATAACAAAGGGCCCGGGGACCTGTGGCGCCCGGCGAGCGGACCGGGCTCTCAGACACAGCAGGAGCCGTGGCCCAAGACTTGCACGCGCATAGATTTTAAGGGCATAAAAACTCCAGGAGGGACCCTTTGTTCAGGATCCCTCCTCGAAGGCTCAGTCCCGAGCTATTATTCTGTTGTTGAGCCAAGATTAAATTCTTTTACTGATTCAGACACCTGAGGCTCTGCTGTGGGAAACCTGGAGTCGAGCCAGTATGGAAAGCCGGTCTGACCGTGAGGGTGGCGAGTGTAGGGAGCCGAGCGGAGCTCGGGAGAGCTCACTGGAGCTTCCCGCTGGGAAGCGGCCTCGGCCCCAGCTCAGACTGCGACTGCCAGAGCGGCTCCTGATGGTCTCACGGAAAAGTTTCCTTAACACAGATACATATTTCAGTGTAAAGCTAAAGAGAGATGTTTAATCCAGGCTTTCCATATGAAGAGCAAACAGACGTTTCAACTCCACAAATATCAGTAAATTCAACAGCAAGTCATCTTGGATAGAACACAACTATGTCAATAGTCAGGATAGAGCAACATAATTCAAAAAATGTGCATTGTGATCATCGAACCACAGCCCAGAGCTCTGAACTGAAAACAAAGGACTCTGCCTATTGGAAATTTCATTCTACTTATTCTTTTAACTGACTACAGCATTTTCTATGTATCTATACAACTACGTTTTTGTACCTAAAGCTCCCCATTTATAGAGGTTTAAGATCAAAAAGCTGAAAATGTAGTCAAAGTATTGCAATGTAAGTAGTTATCAAAAGTAAGTAAATCAAAGATCATGGAGACACATTTGGCAAAGAATATAAGGAAACCGCTCAGAATTTTGCTTGAAAGAATCATGCTGAAGAGCAAGTTCAGACTGGTTTGGAGAGACAGTAACAGGAAAATCATGCTCATCTTGTTCTATTCTGAATCAGAGACCAATGAGTGATTTCTCATTCTTTGTGGAAGTGCTGTTTTCTACCCTAAGTGATCCTAGCAGAAATTTCACAGCACAAATGCTTAATGCAGAGATGAAAATGCTACAGGCTCGCCCAGACATCATGTAACCCACCGTATTCTGAGGGTGCATCCTGCCCTGATGGTGGTGGCAGGGGTCAGACTGGAGAGAAACAGTGGTTTTAAGTTGTTTGAACTGCAAGTACAAATGATAGAAAGCAATAGCACTGCCTACATGAAGCATGAATGCAATCACCTGCCTACGCTGGCCTCCCTCTCACAAGGAGGAAGAAGAGGGGACAGAGCACAAGACATTCGAACCCTGTCAGGAGGGATTTCTCACCACCCTGAACACTACGCGTTGCCAGTGTCATTCCTGTAAACATTTTGCTTCCCACGGTTCCTCTCCTTTCAGGATTTCGTTGTTACAGTTCCGGAGAAGCCTGGTGCGGAGCAGGCTCGGGAGGGAAGGGAAAGGAAGGGAGCAGCCGCGCTGCCGCCCGCGTGTGGCAGAGCCTCATCTCCGGTCCTGGGCGTCCCTCTAGAGGTGAAACAGCAGCCTTGTCCCCAAATCTGCTTATCCACAGACATCCCCGCCGGGCTGGCAAACAAGGACAGGGGTGTGAGTGCTGAGGAGTTGGCACGTATCCGAGCAGGTGTCACTGAGCTGCTACAGACTATCAGGTTGTAGTAGGCATCGAGTGGCACCGCCATAACCCCACCCAGGGGCTGAGCACGGGCTCTGCTGCTGACCCGGCCTCGCTCCCGCAGCTCCTTAAACCCCGAGGCTGAAGATTTCAATATAAGTAAGAATGCTTATGCTTGAAGGACTATTTCTTTTTCCATATCTTCATCCCTTTCCTCTACAGCATTCATGTCTGAATAAAGGGTAAATAAAATCACTTAAAGGAGGACTGTGACGTGAATAAACAAAATGACATTAACAGTGTTTGTTGACTTTTTTGTATTATCTAACCTGTTCAATTATGGTCAGAAAAAATATCAAAGTATTTCTAATAAAAAAATATATACACATGTGTGTACATATATATATAAATAAATATATAAGGAATATTAGCTCTTTTGCTTCTTTCTCACAGTGATTACATATTGATCATAACAAACTCCTCAAGAGAAAAGATAGCAACAAAAGCTCTTTGTCTGATTGCCCTGCTGCCAACTGGCAGCATTTCACAGTCTGGATGCTCAGTTTCACACACACAAATACATTTGCCTCTGCTCTCCAGTTGCACACAGTCAGTTGAGCTCTAAGCCACCAGCTTGTCACTTACTGTTACCAATGAACTGTGCAGTTCAAATCAGCAAGGCACCCAAGGGAGTTGCAAAGGATTTTGCCATTGCTTTTCAGGGGAACTGAGCTGGATCCTTGGTGAAGGGTACAGAAAAAAATGTACATGTACAAACCTGGAAGCCACAGCTGACACAAGCCCGAGACCAGCGCCTTGCACTGTGCCTACCTAGGCTGTGACAATCTATCTGAGAGTGCAGTTACTTAGTCACAGGCTGCATTGCTCCAAACCTGAGTCTTTGCTATCAGCGCTAGTTTCTCACCACAGCCCTTCACTAGATCCCAACCAATCTAAGCATTGTGGGAGACTTTGCAGGATACATGTTCTGAAGCCACACCAGCCTTTTTCGAAACAATACGTGATTCATTACCTAGCAAAATCAAACATTTGTGCACAGGCACCTACTAGACAAATTCATAAAAATTCAGAAAATTCTCCAGTGTCCTTCAGCTGAAGTGACTAATCCCAATGACACACACAAGATATCCACAAATGTAAGGACAGTTCTGTACCTAGAATGACAGAAAACTCAATAAAACAAATAAACTCAATAAACTCAAAAAAATAAAACTCAAAAAACCCCCAATTCACTTATATCTGAAGATGAACCTGAAACTAAGACACTCTCATGCATTCTGAGTTGAAATTACTTTCAACTTGTGAACACTTAATAATTTCTGTTTCTTTTACAATAGCACTGTGTATATTGTAACTCAGTTTCAAGTGAGGTACTTCAAAATTTTTTGCACACAAACAAACCTGACAGGCTTCCTTTCAATATCCACCTGGCTAAGTCTTTGTCCACAGCACATAGATGCCACCTGGCTTTTCTTTTACATCACGGCAAGCAGTTTTAAATCACACTGCATTATCAAAAGCCTGCAAATGACTGGAAATCTGTCATAGCTTCCTATTCAGTAACTCCAAGATGAGTCTTGGAATTTAAATCCCTAAGAAGCATACAAAAATTTGTGGGTCTACATCAAATTACTGCTAAGTAAAAGCTGCTTGCTTTTGCTGCTCTCTCCTTATTCTCATTGCAAAAGTCATTAATTACTGAGTGACTTTAGTTTCTGCATGCAACACCTTCATTTATTGGAAACTAATACATGTACATATTAATTTACCCAGCAACTTTTGCTAACAACATTCGATGCCTTATTTTAAAACATGTGAATGAGGTTAATTCTAGATATACACCTCAAAAGGCTCTGCTAGTAGGAACAAACCTGCAGCAATGGATAGAGAGTTAGGAAGAGGGCTTGAGTTTTGTTTGTTGTTTTTAATAAATTGTTTCCTTCTCCTGTTTAAACCAGGACATTGTGTGCATACTACTGAAAGAACAGCATCATTAGATACTATTGGACCATTAGAAAGCAAGTGGCAGTGCTAGATTTGACAGCTCCATAAACAGAAACATTACATTGTCAGGAAAAGGGCCATGGCAAGTTCAGCAAATTTCAGCCCAGAGCCTCCATCATTCTCAGCCAGGGTTTCATGAGTAGAAGTCACAACAGTTCTCACAGATGTCCTTGTCTATGCTCTTCCTAAATACTGATCGTCAAAGTAGTCCCGATATTCTCTGAAATCCATTTGATTCATATTGCAAAAAACCTGCAGGCCGTTACTGTGACAGTGCCTGGGAAGATACTGAGGATGGAAGATGCACTAAAGCCACAAGCCACACTAACACAAATAGCCTCCTTAGGGTTTCTAAGTAACTGCTCCTCCTGTGTCAGGTGGGACACCCTTAGTGATCTGGCAATTGATGTAGTCTCTAAACCTTTTAAATGGCATGCATACAAAATTATTCAATCTTCTGTTTCTAAAAGATTTATTTTCCTCAATTATATCATTAATATCCCAGGTAAATAGACTCTGTGAGAGAGAGCTACACTCAGATTACAGCTATTCCTACAGCTGGGAATAGGAATGGTACCGGAACTGTTTCTGCTGCATGTGGCACTGAAAGTAATAAATTATTTAGTGAAAACTGTACAGATCTGAAAACTTAAGAAAAAAAAACTTTCTCAGTATCAAAATTTCAACTGACTGCAATGGCTTATGAGTTGTTTAAATTATTCTAATACAGACTTTGTATGTTTTATCAATTTCACTGAGCAACCTGGCTGTTTCCCAGCTGGTTGAAAGCAGGTCAAAGTCAGGCAATGCTTCCAGGGCAGGCTCCTGCCAGACATGAGTAATTACCTTGGAATCTTACTCCTGAGAACTCTTTCTAAATGATGTGAAAAATAGCCCATGTTAAACTGCATTTTCCAAATTGACATTTTCTCTTCATACCAGGCTCTTAGATAAGTAGTTCAGGTGTTCATAGGAAAACCCTGACTGTAATTGTACCATTTATTCCTGTTTCAGAAAGTAGCTAGAAACAGGAAGGCAAGACAAATGCTGTGTTCTTCTACAATGCTGCTCATTTAGCTGCTTCTCCTGATACAGCTAAATAAAGGTGATGATTCCATGACACTATAAAATTAATCTTGATACCTTTATATAGATTTGTGTTGCAAATAATCCAAATTTGAAAATGGTTGAAGACAGATGTGTGCACCACATCTGTTTTCAACTTCTCCTACATCCATATATCCACTTTTCCTACTTTGTGGAGATTTTTCTGATCATATGTTGCTGGTTTGCTCCCTCATTTTCTCTCCCTAAAGTATGTCCTAAGAAGTACATTACCATTATTAAATTTTATATCATGACCTCAGTAGTTTCATGAGAAACATAAAATCCCAGTCAAAGGGAATGAGGACAGTGATATAATGTTTCTCCATTATATGAGAAAGGAGGATGTTGTAGCTATGCTGAAGAGCTCTGTCAATTCACTTTGTGTTCTGCAACCTCAAGAGTATTTCACTGCTTGCTCTCATTTAACTGCACACCATTCATCAGTCAAAAATGTATATTTTGGCTTTGGAAAGTACTCACAAACCACTCACAAAGGTTATGAAATAACATTCAGTATGACCTAATCTGAACTCAGCAGCAAACCCAGTAGATTGTTTTATTACTTCTACTGTGTTTTTTACTTTGAATTCAGTTAATCTGTATAAAAGATCCACAAAGTTGATCAATAAGGATGTAATTTTATCTTTTTTAAAAATAATTTCAGTTTTCAACCTCCTCTTTTTTTACCTTTGATGGTAAAAAAAAACCCCAAAACTAAGCCTTGTCTTTCTGCTTTCAGTAACTACATTAACCGTTGCTCTATCTCATGTACTCTGCCACCTCATGTTATTAATTTGATTTAAATTTAGTATTTAGGTGAGCATGATTTGAGGGATTATTTGCATCCAGTGATTGTATGGCACAAGTGTCACTCAGTTACTTGGGCCACAGCTGACTAACAGTTTTTACAGAACAAGGAAGGGAAACTCAAATACCCAGGATGAAAATGTTCTAAATGTTCTTAGCTATGGATACCAGGCTTCCATAGGCACTATCACAGATCTATGGCTGTTGGATCAGTCAGCAGCAGAAATTTGAACAATAGAAGGATCTACACAGATCACATTTAGATGTGACAGAAATAGTAAGAATATAAATTACAGAGCTTATACTGGCTTTGTATTTTTACATGAGTTTTCAGGGTCTGTCAGAGGACAGGTGATTCCTGTTCTTGTATAATGTAAGTGTTAAGAGATAACTGTTGACATAAACAGCACAAGAGTAACCCAATAAGTGTTTTAAATAAAGCTGAACTATCAGAGAAACTTAATGCCAAAGATCAAAGTTTTGGGTTTCTGAAGCAGCACATTTTTAAACCACTTCTACTAATACAAAAGTTGAACTTAACCCTTACCCAAAGTGGTTCTAGCATCTGCGACTTCATGTCTGCAGTGTCATACCTCTGATTTTCATAAGTAATGTGTGTGGGTTTTTAATTTCACTTCTAGTTTATCACCATGGAAGTGCTTATCTGAAACCTTAAATAAACATCATTAGGCAGTAAAACCTAAATATTGGAAAAGTCAGTCTAATCTGACACGCTTTTTTCCCTGCACATTTAGCCCCTGTGATCTAACAGACACATTGATCTAGCAATGAATACCTGAAGCTGTTTGAACCATCAACTTTTCCGTGGTGACCCTAACCAAGAACAATATCAGTGTCTCAGCACTGCTTTGAATATCAGTCTCTAAAGTTTAACCAGTTCATGGTCAATCCTATTAATCATCTGTTTCTGTTCTTCTCCAACTCCATCCCACCATATGCCCCCATCCCAGTCACCTGCAGTCACATATTAATACCAACATTGCTGAGGTGCATTGCCCTTCACCTTCTGCAGCCCAGAGCTCTTGCTTCCCTACAACATCATGGAGACCCAAGAAGCCAGTAAAGCCAGTTTTGAGCAGTAAACACACTAACACATGCTCAGGATAACTTTAAAAGGCACTGTTTATGTTCATGAAACCTTTAAAGGAAGATCAGAACTCAGTTCAATTAAATTCTGATGGTTATTTACAAAAAACAACAGTGAACCAACAATAATGCCACTTGGCTTTTACAGCTAAGTAACATGGTAAATGACCAACTGCAGATGTAGCTTCAAATGGCAAACTCCAAAGAATTCTACAGACATTTTCAAGCAAAGAGTAATTTACAAACTTCTCTAAAAAAAATCCACAAAACAAACACCCAGCAGTATCAATCAGCATATTTCTTGCAAGCAATACCTACTCTAATCACAGTCACATACTAGACAAAGTAATGATTCAAACACAAAGATTGACTTATACCATCTGTTTTGAAATTGCTGGACCACCACTTAAAGAAAAAACACAAGCTGGCATTTCATAAGACTGAAGCCATTAGTGAGAAGAGAAACATGAAGTGCTAGTTTGTTTTCCTGCCAAAGAGAATCTTGTACAAATTTAAGATATGGTCATGTGCAAATATTTCACAGATATTGTTTATTTACCATATTGATATCACTAATTTCAGCCTGAGATTTATATCAATTTTTCATATGCAGTGTTTTGCATTCAAAATGCTAAGCAAACATTTTGCAAGCAGCACAAAAGAGATGGTTCTTAAACATTGTCCTTCAAAGTAATTCTGAATGGGACAAGAAAATGAATATATGAGTTCCTTTGAAATTGTGCACATGACCACAGCAATGTGCAAAGCAACTAAATAGAGCCCACAGATCCACACTGACTCTTGACAGCACTTTTACCCCAACTCTGAGGGTGATTAAAGCACAAAATGAGCAATGCTTCACCAGTGCCTCCCATCTCTTACACAGCAAGTGAGGAGATAGGCTCTGCTCTAAGAGGACAAGGGCAATCTTAATACTGTTTGTTATTGTCAAGAGAACCAGTCAGTGCTGAGTAATTTCAACAGAAAAAAACACTTTCTACTGAACCCTTCCACCCACAGGTTGTTAACTACTCATAAAAGGCATTGCTTTTTCGCATGTGTTCATCAAACACGTGTCCCAAACAGAGTCTAACTCAAAATGGGGGTTGCAATTTCAGATGACAGTACCACTGGCAACAAGCTGTGAAACCAAACATTTTAGGTTCATTTTATCCTTCCATCCAGAGATCCTTTCAAATGGATTGATCATTTAACATACTTGTCGAACCAGTTATCACAGTGCTTTTAGCAATATCCAGATGGAAGTATGTTTCTGCCTTTTTAATAATGCAGTGGGTGTAATGAGTCACAATGCAATAAGTGAAAATAAAGAGTACTGACTCATGTCTATTAAAACACGTCTTGACTAGATGTGTTGTGAGTAGGTGATTACACACTAAATAGCATGAGGATATTAGGAAGCATAAGTGAAGGTCTGCTTGTCCATAAACCTCAAGAAATGTACATCCACAATCTAGATATGATATTGTTAATCAGCTCCTTCAACACATTACTACATGCTTGACAGTAAAATGTGTCTCAAACGTACAAAAATCTCAAATTCTTTCAGTATAGTGAGATGCTAAGATTACATTAGCAGCCCCTGGCTCCGGCTGTCAGAAGCAGAATTGGCCACATGCATTGACACTGATGCAGAACGAGAACCCAAATCTCATTATTATCTATGATCATGTTGGGAATCACTATTCCTACTTACTGCAGTGCCAAACCACAGTGCTCATCCCTAACAACTGATTAAGGTGCAGTACTTCTGAGTAATGGAACAAGGAGAGCAACACTTTGAATACACATAAACCCTGGCAGGATTTACCCTGGCCCTATATCTGCTGAAATTTATCATTCTTCATCTTTGGCCAGGTTTCTTTGTTTGCTTTGTGGACACAGAGTAAACTATGCTGTGACCCTGGCAAACATCCTGGAGAGAGCACAACACAGACCAGCCAGCATTGCAGGGAAGCTGAACGCTCCTACAGTGGCAAGATGTACAAGAGTCAACAATATGCTCTGGCACTGAAGAAGGCTGACAGCATTTGGCCTGTGTTAACAGAGCTGTAGCAAAAAAAGCAAAAGAAGTTATTTTTACCATTTACTTACCACTTGTTGAACTGTATCTAGAATACTGCATCCAGGTTTGGGACACCTTCATCCCTCCCGTACAACAACGACATTGACTAACTGGAGCAAATCCATCAGAGGGCCACCAAGATGCTTAGAGACTGGAGCACGTGCCCTTTGCAGAGAAGCTGAGTGATCTGGGCTTGTTCAGTCCAGAGAAGATACAGCTCCAGAATGACTTTGGAGTAGCTTTCCCTAACCTAAGTGCCTCACTCTTCATGTCTCTGCCCTACCTCTGTGCATGTAAATCCCAACAGATGAAACTAGTTTAGCAAGTCCTCCGAACACACAACAATAATTTTTGTTACTTTCACTAGCAGCAATTGGCTGTTAATTAGGAAGAATCTGGAAGCGTGAAGTTTTCCACTTGTGCTGCTACTGAGATGGAAGCCCAGTAGTTAAGCACTTGAACAAGAAGCACCACAAAGTTAAGTGCCCCTGTCCCATGTCTGCAGGCAGTTCTCCTCTTGGGCCACCCCTAGCAGACAAAAGCATTAACTTTGTTAGCCAGCCAGCCGGGGCAGGCTCCTCATTTGGCAGCCCTAGATATTATATTTTAAAATATTAATTCTGTGATGGACCTCAAGTTTGAAATGAAAACGAATAGGCCAGTTTGCCTAACTTAAATTCTGTGGATATAAGTAAATCAAAATATTTGACAGGAACAACTGAGTATTCCTATCTGCTCTCACTCCATCCCTGAGCTAACTGCACGACAAATAACCTTTACTAAATTCCTGTCAAATGAGCTGAAGCCCTCCACACACGAAGTACATTTGCTTTAGATGCAAAATTCCTCCCAACCATGAGTGTGACTTACAGAAAATAACAACCCCCTAGTACAACTTATATCCACCAACACTCTTCAATTATATGAATTTCCTTCATCCAACACATTATCAAAAACATATACATTCATCCTAATGCCAAATAAAACATTCATGGGTGCACATTCTTATAATAGCTTTCCAGGATATGGGAAAATATTTAAAGCCAAATTGTTCATTAAAATGCTTCATGAAAAGCATGTATCGCTCAAGCCTGAGCATTCTCAGATGTTTTCTGTATTAACAGCCATATTAACAACTAAAGTCAACAGTTCCAAAGGATATTTACCAGCTCAGATCAAATCTATTAATCACATTTCAGTAGCTATTCTGGGAATTCAAATCCCCAGACAACTTTGAAAATCCTACCCACAGAGTACCTTTAGCATTCAATACAGGATTTACAAATACAACCCTGGAGTATTTTCTGTAGGAGACTTCCTTCATTAATCCTTCTGAAATGTTAAGATTTTCTACCAACATGGCACATTTCATCTACCATCATGCTGCAAAAGAGCTCTGTGAGCAATTACAGTCCTGTCTTCAGGGTGATTCATTCCCTTTAATTAAATGCCCTTGAAATATTACTGCTATGAATGTCATCAGATGCAGCCTTTGTTTGAAAATAACATCAAGAAGGACAGAACAAAAGCAGAGCTAACTTTCTCAGCCCCAAGAAACTCAGGAACGAAGTTTGGACTTTTTTTAAAAATAATTCTCAGTTCTACAAAACTGAGATTCCCTTACGTTTTAATTCCAAAAACTAAGTCCTTCAAAAAGGCCTTTTAAGGAATTACCATGTCTTTATTCAGATGAGAATGACTAAGGACCAACAAAACAAAAGCAAGAACCAATAAACAAAACCCACAATTAACATAGCAATTGAGCCATTATTTAAATGTTTCCTCCAGTGCTATGTCACCCCAGAATTTAGCTTCCATCTTGGGTGCTGATTGTGTGTTGATTAGTCTCATTCTGCCAGTCAAAATAAAGCCAAACTTCAGAAATTTATCTTATGACACGGGGCACAGAAGTAGAACAGTGTCAGTCTTTAGAAACTTGTTCTCTTGTGGCTGATGTAGCATTAAAACTAAGAACAGTACACCAAAAACAGATCCTTTTATAAGGGAGAGGTAAACGGGTTCTAATGTGGTTTGCAGGATCAGAGCATCTGCTGTACTTGGCAATTACTTCCAAGTTCTTAATTTGTATTTTAAAAGTCACATTACTTTTTTCATAGGCCAAGAAGAACCATCAGAAGAAAACTAGGAGAGGAAAAAGCAATTTAAACACATAAATACATGCATCAACTTCTGAGATACAGATCAAACCTCCCAGTAACTACATAGAGAAGCCAGCTCACCCACCATGTCTGAAACTGTGTTAGGACTATAACCCGTGAATTACAGGTCCATAAATTGTAAGACTTCTGCAGCATCCTCTTCAGAAGATTCCACAAAAATGTTACAGGGATTTTAGTCCAGATTTCACAGGTTACATTCTAGCCTATTTTGGATGTAGTTCAGGGTAATAATTTTTCTTGGTGAGTTCCAAGAATAACGGTATTTCTTGCTACTTAGCACCTTTTCAAAACACAGACAGCAGCTCTCACAGCCAATTTCATTCCCCCCTGAGACACTCATATTTGCTTAGGTGATCCAGGGTCGTTTACAGAAAGAGGATACCAATTTCAAAATGGTTCCATAACATTTAATTCTGCTGTTTTCTCCACTTCTATTTACTACACATACTTCACGCTTCCAGTTTCTTGCTAGGAAAATATAACTACTGCCCCTGAAAGTCATGTTTAATACACTCTGTTTATTCTAAGGACTCGCTGAGCTGGTTTTGTTCTATCCTGAATTAAATGCAGGGGACTAAGGTAGGAATACTTAAAGAACATTACACAGCCTTGACAATTAAAAGTAGATGAAATCTGGACTGGTTAAAAAAACTCCACTGGTTAGTACACTTAGGATTGATCATAAGGCATGTAGAGAAGCTGTGTGCTACTCCCATTCCCATTCAAACCTCAAAACTGTCATCTTGCAAACTCTGACTCTGAAAACAATCAGCCTCAGTTCGGCACTCCAAGATTATTCTCAAATCTTCCAGCTGGGGCTAAGGCATAAACTGAAGTCATAGAATACCAAGTTGGAAGGGGAGCTCCAGCATCATCTTGTCCAAGTCTTCTTGGCAAAAGCAAAATGTTCCAACACCCTATCCCACTGAATCTCAAAAGTGTCCAACACTTCCCTGAGGAGATTATTCCAATGGCTGATTGTTAACAGCTGATAGGATGTAAACTTCCTGCAGATAACCAGGCTGTACTTAAGTGCTCTGGCTTTTTCAATAGGATGATTTTCTGAATGTCTCCAAGATTAGAAAAATGCATGCCAGGAGCAATCCTGGCCTTGGGCAGGATGATGAAGCTCTTTCCAAACCTATGTTTTCATTGCATGGAAAGCAGACAGATATAACTGTTCACAAGACCAACAACTCAATTAACATAGATTGTAATGGGAAAAAGAATCTGAAACAGGCAGTACCACAGCTCACTCCACCTCGCAGTGACAAGTAACAATGACATCACTGTTTTTCTCGATTATATATAAATTAAATAGTTTTCAGAGTACATAGCCTTATGAGGATGGTGTTTCCTATCCAAGTCAATCAAGCATATCTTAGAAAGAAGCCAGCAAGCATCAGTATTTTTTTCCCTGCTTAAGGGTTCAGCACCAGACTAATCCACAGCGTTTAAAAGCCCTAGGGGGAAGCAGCACTGCTAATAGCAGTAAGAGAAGGACCATCACTTCCCTGTTTGGGCCCATTGTAACAGGTTTTAGCATCTTTAGCCTCCTCTTCATGCAGGCAACACATTTCGGAAGGCAATAAAGATGTTATGAAAGACAGTGTTTCCATTTGGAATCTGTTTTTGAGACTTATCCTTGAAACATCCAGTTTGGTATTACCTTTCTTCAAAGATAAACAATTTAAAAACAATAAATCTACAAATATAAAAATTAGCTTGAGCATGCATTTGCCTATAAAATAAATGTACAGAAATGAGACAAAAAGCCATTGGACCAGGAAAATACGGATTTGTCAACAGTCCATAGATCTCAGCTAGCTAATCGAAAGAGTTAAAAGTATTTTTGCAATTATGTACCAAAAAAAAAAAACCAACCAAGTTTTCTTGTTTTTTTTTCCTTCAGAAAACTATGTAGCATTTTATAACAACATCTGTCATAAATGGAAACTGTCCAAAAATGTGTCCCCCAAAACAAAAGCTTCCACCTATGAGGAAACCTTCTCAGATAAAAGGGACCACTGTAGTCTATAGGATTACCCATTAGACACAGGAACAGGCTTTTACAGTTCCCACTACAGAGTCATTAAATTGGTTATGTCAAAAAGTTGGTTTCTATTTTCTTAATTAAAAGGAAAAAAAAAATCATGTCTGAGCGAAGGTGGAAACAAAAAATTAAATATACTCCCTCAACAAAAAAAAAATGCACTCGAAGCATTTCTTCTCCATCACTTTGCATCACCTGTTGTACCAGGTTTTATATTCTCATTAACTAGTTATTTCAATATTCATAAATTCAAATATGTAAAAGACTATGAAGCACGAAGTTTTATTTCGTAAGGTGTCCGTAGCGGGGGTTTACCGGGGAGTAGATAGCACTAAGGAAAAGGCTCTGTGAACGCAGAGCAGGGGCAGAGCACCTCCTGCTAAACCAGGGGCACGAGTGGGAGCTGTCAGCCACCAGCTGCCAGGACGCGGAGCCCTTCGCGGCACCGGCTATTGAAAGGGAGAATACACGCTCCTGCAAACCTTCTCCCGGGATTTAACCAGCAGAGAACCAATCTAATCCAGCACTGGAGCCTCAAAGTTCGGAGGAGGCGAGTGCACCCCGCACCGCTACCGGGACAATGCGCCTGCAGGGCAAGAGCTGAGCGAGGCGCTGCCACCGCCACGTGCTGAAACCTCACAGCTAAGCGCAATGCGGAAAGAGCCGGGGCAAATGGGAATGAGAAAAGAAAAAAAAAAAATAGGTGCTACCCGGAGCTCATGAGGCCTAAAGACCATTGTGCTCCAGCCGGGTGAATCCCGCTGCTCCAGCTGAGGGACTCCGGCCGGGCCGCCCCGCCCGCACCTTCGCCGGGCTCAGAGGCCGCCACCTCCAGCCCGCGACTGCCGCGCGCTGGTTGGCGGCCGGGTGGCGCTGTAAAGCGGCCAGCGATTGGCGGCGGGGGGGGCCGCGCTGTAAGGCGGCCGGCGATTGGCGGGCGGAAGGGCCCGTGCGGGCGCTGCCCGGCTTTGTACACGCGCGGCCCTTTAACAATGGGCGCGGCGCGCGGCGCCGCGTGATGGCGGCGGAGCCCCGGGGCCGCCGCGCCGCGCTCGGGTGTCCCGGGCCGCGCCCCGCCGCCTCCCTCGCAGCCGCTGGCACCTCCGCGACCCCCTCACCCGGCTGTGCCCCGCGGCGGGAGGGGGCGGCTTAACGAGCCGCACTTGTGCCCCGCATGGCGGCCAGCTGGGCCGGGGGGCCGGAGGCGCCCCGCGGCAGCTGATCGCGGTTAACCGGGGGCGAGCCAGAAAGGGGCGAGGGTGGCGCTGCCTGTCCCGCCCTCAGCGAGTGCCGCTTCCTCTCCGGTGCCTGGGCCCGGGCGCCGCGCCGTGCTGCCGATGGAGCTGGAGGCGCAGTGGTGGACAGGACAGCTGGCGGCCGATATCCACCAAGCGCTTCGATACAAGGTAAAGCCGGGCTGGGGGGCGGCCCCGGCGTCTTTGTGAGGCTCCGGCTGTCGGAGCCGCCGCGGGGGAAGCGGGCGGAGAGCGCGTGTGGAGCGGCCCCGCTCGGCCGCCGGGACTCGGCGGAGTTGGCTTTTGTGAGCTCTGAACTCGCCGTGTCTTCCCTTGGTGGGCGCTGGGGCCGTCTGTCCGCGGCCGTGACAGCTGATCCGAGCGGCCGGACTGTGCTCCCGCTGCCCTCCGGAGAGGGGAAGGGCTCACGGTGCGCCCGGTGCTGCTCTTGCGACGTTTGCAAGGTTTACACTCGGCAGAAAGCATTGTGGTGTTATTGGAACAAAAAGATCCGACCAACCGAACAAAAACCCAGTAAAAGAAATGCTGGCTGTGTTAAGAATAGTAGAGGGTTTAGGCAGTTGCTTAGAAATTGTTTCGACTGTCTCAGAGTTGTTCTTTNGAATGAGAAAAGAAAAAAAAAAAATAGGTGCTACCCGGAGCTCATGAGGCCTAAAGACCATTGTGCTCCAGCCGGGTGAATCCCGCTGCTCCAGCTGAGGGACTCCGGCCGGGCCGCCCCGCCCGCACCTTCGCCGGGCTCAGAGGCCGCCACCTCCAGCCCGCGACTGCCGCGCGCTGGTTGGCGGCCGGGTGGCGCTGTAAAGCGGCCAGCGATTGGCGGCGGGGGGGGCCGCGCTGTAAGGCGGCCGGCGATTGGCGGGCGGAAGGGCCCGTGCGGGCGCTGCCCGGCTTTGTACACGCGCGGCCCTTTAACAATGGGCGCGGCGCGCGGCGCCGCGTGATGGCGGCGGAGCCCCGGGGCCGCCGCGCCGCGCTCGGGTGTCCCGGGCCGCGCCCCGCCGCCTCCCTCGCAGCCGCTGGCACCTCCGCGACCCCCTCACCCGGCTGTGCCCCGCGGCGGGAGGGGGCGGCTTAACGAGCCGCACTTGTGCCCCGCATGGCGGCCAGCTGGGCCGGGGGGCCGGAGGCGCCCCGCGGCAGCTGATCGCGGTTAACCGGGGGCGAGCCAGAAAGGGGCGAGGGTGGCGCTGCCTGTCCCGCCCTCAGCGAGTGCCGCTTCCTCTCCGGTGCCTGGGCCCGGGCGCCGCGCCGTGCTGCCGATGGAGCTGGAGGCGCAGTGGTGGACAGGACAGCTGGCGGCCGATATCCACCAAGCGCTTCGATACAAGGTAAAGCCGGCCTGGGGGGCGGCCCCGGCGTCTTTGTGAGGCTTCGGCTGTCGGAGCCGCCGCGGGGGAAGCGGGCGGAGAGCGCGTGTGGAGCGGCCCCGCTCGGCCGCCGGGACTCGGCGGAGTTGGCTTTTGTGAGCTCTGAACTCGCCGTGTCTTCCCTTGGTGGGCGCTGGGGCCGTCTGTCCGCGGCCGTGACAGCTGATCCGAGCGGCCGGACTGTGCTCCCGCTGCCCTCCGGAGAGGGGAAGGGCTCACGGTGCGCCCGGTGCTGCTCTTGCGACGTTTGCAAGGTTTACACTCGGCAGAAAGCATTGTGGTGTTATTGGAACAAAAAGATCCGACCAACCGAACAAAAACCCAGTAAAAGAAATGCTGGCTGTGTTAAGAATAGTAGAGGGTTTAGGCAGTTGCTTAGAAATTGTTTCGACTGTCTCAGAGTTGTTCTTTGGGACTATTTTCATAAAGCACATAAAACACGCGGGCTGAAAATCAGTTTACAGTGACTGAACCTACTAAAAACGTGATTTTGTTGCCCGATGATACTCGATAAGTGGATTACTTTTCCCAGAGTCTTGATTGCTTTACTGTTTTCCGGTGGTGGAGGGAAATAAGGGAAGGACAGGATCATTTATTTGCTACCAAAGTTATCTTTACTCAAGCTAAGTTAGTGCTGTGAGAGGTGAATTATAAAATTTCCCATTTAGTAGCTGGGAAGTTTGTGGGCTTTTGTTTCACTTCAATAGCACGTTTCAAAACTTTGAATTTACATTAAAACTTTGAAAATTTTGTGTGACTCTATTCTAACTTGCTGCCATTAAGTTAAATTAATCAAGTTAGTTTTCGCTGGAAATGTAATTGTACTCAAAATCCTACTTGAACACAGCGTGTGGGTGCACAGTCTATCTCATAAATTTATTCATAATAACACAGGACAGCACTGCTGTTCAGCTGCATCCAAGAAGAGGTACTGGCTACTAGGCAGGAGCCTGGAGGGTTTTTTTTTCCTACCAGTCTAGATTTTGTATTCAAAATAAATCATGGCACAGATTTTCTCAAATGTGGTGTTTCTAGGACCTTTGTTTTGAGGTGTCCTCCCCCCAAATCTGAGACCGTGTGTGCTTAACTAACTGCCTTAGAGCACACTGTAATCAGTGTCAGTGTGACATCAATCACATCGGGTCAGTGTTTTAACATACACGAGGCGAATGTTGGCTTATGCACACCCCATTCCTCTTCCTAAGGTTCAGCTGGCTATTAGTGGTCTTTTCCTGGAGCCATCAACAGGAGATTTGGCAGCTCTAGAACATACAAACACTTAAGTACAAAGTCTGGTTGCTCAGATTGAGCTATAGCAGGAGGGGTTGAGTTAACTATTGAACTTTGCATTGAAGCAGCTGTGGAATACTTGCATGTTCTTGCTGTACAGCCTTTGCAACAGAGGTAATACAACAGATATAGAAAAGCTAAAGTCTCTCTGGCTGATTGCCCAAATGAAAGATGTTAAATTTTAAGTCGCTAATGTTGTGCAGAAACAAAGTATTTTTTAGTTTTTCTGTAGTACAACAAATAGGTTTGGTTCACTGAAAAGAGATTGAAATGATTGGAACAGAGGGAAGAAGGGAGAAATCCTTCGAAATTTCCGTTATAATTATTAAAATATCAGCTGTATTAGTCTGATACCACTTGAAACTAAATTATGGTTTTAATAAAATTATCTGCTGCTGTCCATCTAGGAGCTAAAGCTGCCCTCTTACAAAGGCCAGTCTCCCCAGTTACACCTGAGAAGATACTTTGCAGACCTGATTGCCATTGTGAGCAACAGGTTCAGACTCTGTCCTGCTGCACGACACCTGGCTGTGTATCTGCTGGACCTCTTCATGGACCGCTATGACATATCCACACAGCAACTGCACGTGGTTGCTCTTTCCTGTTTGCTTTTAGCAAGTAAGTATGTGGCACCAAACTTCATCTAGACTAATAGATTCTACTGCCAAATGCAAGGTGTGTCTTGGTGGGATGGAGCAGGTAGGGGAAACAAAGTGGTTATAAATGATGAGCAATGCATATCAGTTTGGCCCAACTGGTAGAGCATTTTTTTAGACTTGTTTTGATTTCTGTTGGCACCTGATAAAACTGAGGGTGGGAAAAAACAAGCTGTGATTAAAAACTAATGTTTATATTTGTAAACAGATTATTCAAATGTGAGCTTTAAGACTTGTGTTGTAGGAATAGAAAGACTGTCTTTCTAGGGGTATCTCAAAATAGGTACGTCCTGTGCTGGAAATGAGAAATTTGCTTATCTGTGATAAAAAAAAATAAATAAACCATGTGTAGACTGCACTGCATTCTGCTGATTGTGCTGTGTAGTTCTAGATTACTCCACGTTTTGTAAATGGCAATGTTATTTAAGCAGGCTAAGGCTAACATAAATCCTGTATTGTCATGTATAAAGTGTAACACTGGTAAAATACATTGGTGAATACACAGTATTCTGAAGACAGAATTAACTACAAACACTCATTATAAATAGTGCTGCTTATATTGACCTCAGCTAGATTCTTGTGGTGTGTATCTATCTTTCAACATTTGGGGACCCCTTTTCAATATCCCTGAAAAAAAGGGATCTTGATAATGCTGTTTGCTGGGAAACCTGCTGGCACTTGTTCATAGACAACGAGAGTCAGAGAAACTGGTCCTAGCAGCAGAACTAACTTTTGGTTCAGTTTCTGCTGATCTGTTTCTTTGAATCTATTCTCACTTTCTCCAGTAAGGGCTCTAGGCCCTCTTTGCTACAAAACTGGAGTGCAGTGGTATTGGACAGATTTAATCTTTTCACTGCATCCCGTGTCCACCAATACAGCTATTCAGCAGAGCAGTTAAACCAGAAAAGGGTTATTTCAGACTCTTCTGAGGGTAGACTTTGACTAGGTACCACCAGCCAGTAATCTTCTCTTGGCAAAGGATGTCATGCTGAGTATGAAAACGTTGCCTCAGATACCACTGTAATCCGTTTAGGGAAATGGATTGGCTTTGAACTAATGCTGGATTTTCAAATTAAATTCATGTTCTGAAGGGAATTTTTTTGGTTTGTTTTAAACAAACCTCTGCCATCGTTCATGGCAAGCTGCAAGTAGAGATCTGAAAGCCTGGAGTATTCACTCTTCTGAGAAGCAGTGTATGGGTTGGTTGAGAGAGAAGCAAAATGCTGTTTTAAGCTTTTGCCCTGTGTGGTTTAAACAAGCAGTTTAATCAGTGGTGTAATAAGTTATGACACTGATATATCTGATAAGGTTAAAGAAGTAATAAGAGAAATTATTATGTGACTCCTGAAGTTTTTATTTCTGTAATTACTAGAGTATGGGAAACAAAAACTAACAGACTGATATTGGATTAAGTCCTATATAAGTACCTTCATTGTTGAAAAAAAATAAACGTTCACGTATGTTCAGTCCTGCAAAACTCAAAGAATGTGCATTTACAACCTATCATGTAGTACTGAATAGAGAGTGTAAGATGGAAAGAATTTGCAATGAAATTGAAATAGCACAACCATATGGCAAACTGTATGGAAATGTGACACTTGTTTCTCTTATTAATGGGTTTTCTACATTCACAGTTTTGCTTTAGGCTAAAAACATACAGGCCTGACGAGTTAAAAGTCCAAGGAAGTGTATGTGGCAGAGGAGGTTTTCAGATGCTGAAATCCACTTGTTTGCCAGATCTCAAGTATAAAACTGCACCTACGATTGCAGGCATTAAAAGCAGCCAGGTTGGCTGGAGCTCTAGCTATGCTCTAATGAGTTTTAGACACAAAAAGGGTGTGCAGGGGTGGAAGAGTGATTAAAGCCAAATGCTCTTGTGGTGTGTTTGCCAAGTCACATCAAAGTGGTATTTCATTGATGATGGGGACACATTATACAATAATTTGGTGACAAAAACATGCATATGCAGTGTCAATGATGTCCTAATAGTCTGCTCTTGGCAGCTGGCTTCTGTGTGCGGGCATGGGAAAACCAACAGGAAACATGGCACTGCACAGTATCCTACACAGTGTTTGACATTATCTGCTGAAATTTAGCTCATTTTAGTACATACCCCTTTTTGTCTCTAATGACATAGTCCATTTGAGCTTTGCATCTGCAGGAAAGTCTCAAGCTTGTTTGACATAGTAGAATTGAAATATGACCAACAAGACATGAGCTATGATCCATTTTATAGTTCATTTGTGCTGAATCTTTTTTTCCCTCCTCTTTCTGTTCACCTGAAGGTAAATTTGAAGAAAAGGAAGACAGTGTTCCCAAACTTGAACAGTTGAACAGCTTGGGTTGTATGACTAACATGAATTTGGTACTAACAAAACAGAATTTGCTTCATATGGAGTTGTTGTTGCTAGAAACATTTCAGTGGAATTTGTGCCTCCCAACTGCTGCTCATTTCATCGACTATTATCTTTCTATTGCTGTCCATGAGACTGATCTTCATGATGGCTGGCCAATGGTTTGCTTAGAGAAGACTAAGTTATATATGGCAAAATATGCTGATTACTTTCTGGAAGTATCATTGCAAGGTGAGTTACAGATTTCAGGTAATGACTTCTTTGTTGTCTTGACAGACAATGTCAAACTTAAATGAATTTTTTTCTCATTCCTTCTTTCTAGATCATGAATTTTTAAATTATGCCCCTTCTTTAGTTGCTACTGCATGTGTAGCTTCTTCAAGGATTATCTTGCGCCTCTCACCCACATGGCCTACGCGGCTGCATCACCTGACTGCCTACTCCTGGGACTTCCTGGTGCCGTGTATTGAGCGACTCCTAATGTGAGTTAACACCAGTGGCTTTTTTAAGCCCATTTCTGCATCTGTTGTTAGGCTTAATTGCTGCCAGCAGTGCGATTACATTTTTTATAAATTTCCATTCCACTGTTCTAAAAATACTTGCGTATTAGGGAACACATAAGTTTGGTAAATATTTTTAGGCAATAACTGTTTTGCTCTTTCCAGAAGAGAAAACTTTACCAGATCTAATCTCCTTCCTGATCTTTCAACAAATAAACTTCTGCCTTGGATTTCCACTGAACATCTGGGATGCTTTGAGCATCTTCAATAGCTTGTTCCCAATCTCTCTAATCTGGTCCAAGAGCAAAGAGATAGGCATAGGAGATTTTATAGATGCCTTGGAAGTTCAAGGCATGCTCCAAAGAGATGGTGGATCAAACCTGCAGACTGTTTGAGTGGCCAGCTTTGGCGGGAGAAAATGCCCAAGAGTTTGAATCTATTTTTGCTGTATCCATTTTTGCATTACAGCTAACATGAGATAAAAATGCTAATGAATGCCAAGTGAACCTTCCTGGGTAGGCATGTTACATAATCCACTTTCCCTCTACAGAAATTTGTTCTTACCCAAGTGTAACATAGCTGTGATCAGTAGATGCACAGCTGTATCTGGAAGAACCATATCAGCCTTAGAAATGTGACACTATCACCCTTGATGGCCTCTGTTGGCTTCACTTATGTGTATAATGAAAAGGAGTAGTATCTAAAGCCATGCAAGCGCTGTTGCAGAACTATTTTCAGTATTGCTCTGGAACAGAGGAAGGGCACCATCAAAAAGTAAGGAATGAAATGTGTACTTGGCATCTGCTTAACCTCAGCATAGAATTGAGAAAGAGAGTGTGTCTAGATACATAGTAAATAAAAGGGAATTCAATGAGCCATACTGGATAGGCTAGAAAAAAGGTGAGAGGAAGAAATAAAAGAAGTGGTTTTGCTCTCTAGAACAGGATCTAATAAGAATATGCATATGATCTTTAAGTACTGTAATGTAGATATTAAAAACCTTTCTGGTATCTTTTCTTTAGAAACCTTATGCTCTGTTTAATTTAAATGAGGTAGAAGCAGCAAGTTCAGGTTCTGGTAATCTGGCAATTTATTGGGCTACTAAAGTACCGCAGGAAACTTTATTGCACTGTAATTCTAGATCCCACTCTATTACATGTATTGTACTTGGCTTTTATCTGTGTTTTTTATTGCTATACAATGAAGTGAAATGCTGAAAAGAGAGATTGTACCCTAACCACATTTTGAAACCTTAGGTGATTGTAAAGGGTAGCTAAAACTATTTCTAAGTTTTGGAAGCTGTCAGATACTTGCATCATTTTTTAGAGTGCTCTTAAACATTAACTCAAAGGAGTTTAAATGATACTAATACCTATTTTGATGCATTTTGTCCTTTCAATTTGTTTTAGTGCGCATGATAACGATGTTAAGGAAGCAAACAAGCAGAAAGGACAACAGGCTCAGTCTGCCCAACACGCTGTGTTTCAGCCCCCAGCTCCAAATGCCCAGCAGGCCAATGCTCAGCAGCACATACCACAGTACCTGCAGGCTCATCAGTCTTCATTACAGTACCATCACCCAGCATCACAGCAGCAAAGCTGCCAGCAGATATTGTCATCCACTCACACAGCCTCTTACCCGCTCCAGACTTGCCCTGCTGCCTTACAGACCAGTGCTCAGGCTCGAGGCCACGTCCAGACCGGCGCTGCCATGTCGCTGGCTGTGCCACTGGAAGTGAAGCCACGTATAAGTGTCTCCTACAACCGGACATATCAAGTGAACGGACGATATTCCTGTATTACTCCCTGCTTTGAGAGGTGATAAGTACAAAATGGTTTTGTGCTTGTTTGTTTGGGGTGGGGAGTTGTGTGGAAAATGGTTTCATTTTTTTGTTAAACCTCAAAGTTTGAGGGCAAAAAATTGAATAAAAAAAGGTGTCTTCCCAGAAAAAAAAAAACAGCTGGATTGGCAACCAGTACCACAGCTCAAATAACAGCCTGCAAAAAGTCAGCACACAGACCATCCTCTGAAAAAGAATCTGTATGCTTGGGGATAATGCGTTCTTAATCTGACAACTCAGAATATTCTGCTTCTAATGTGTCTGTGAAGTACTACTCAAAAGGAAAACAGCTGTGGACTAACTACAGACTTATCTTTTAATGAAGGAGATATGCAGTATTATTTTGAAGACATTTGTCATCCCACCGTACAGTATTAACATTTACTTTATGCTTACTGAAACTTAAGAATCCACTGAATGCCAGACTTCTACAGGTACATGGAGATCACAGGAAGAAACAAGTCTCATGTGGCTATCTCCATAATCTTGCCCCTTTTTCACCACTTGTGTTGGTTATTTGCTTTAGACTAATGCACGTGAATTAACTGATATTTTGGCTAGTTTTTTTAAGTTTTGTACCTTACAGGACAGACAATATATTTTTGCCTCTTTTATCTTCCCTATCTTTTTTGTGTTTAAAGTAACTCTTTCATACTAACTCAGGGACTTTTCTACTCATTACTCTGTGCTGCTGGTTTATACACTAATTGGGTATAACTCGGGGAAGAAAGGCAGAGAGGGAAGAGACTATAGCAAGTGGAGTGGCTTTTCTTCAGGGCATCTATGCAGAGTACCAAAGGGATATGTTAGTGTTCACAGAATGTAGATGTGAACTATTGCCCAGCAGTGTGATAATTGCAGAAAAGAGAACGTTTCAGATGAACTTGTACTGTATCAGAACTACTACAGTGGCTGTGATTCCTGTGTACACACACACAAACACGAATATTACTAAGCAACAGAAAGCATCCTCCAGCTGTACTGACAGTATCATTCCTACAGAAAAAGTACACTTAAATGCTGACTGATATCCAGTTCTGTAATGCTTACAGTGGAGGGAAATTCTCAGGTAATGAAGGGGCAACTTTTTCTTCTACTATTTGGGAGTTCCAGAAGAAGATACAGAGATTCGCTCTTCCAAGTGGGTGGATCAAAAATATTTTGCAGAGTGAACTGCTTCATCACAAGTAAGGTGCTAATAATGTAACTTTATGGAATTACACTATCTCCTGTGGAGTGGATAGTCTGAGGGTAGAAGGATGAAAATTATGGTAGAGATAATAATGGAGATGGTTTTTGGGGTTCTTTGTGTGTTTGTTGGGGGTTTTGGGGGGGATGTTTTGTTTTGGGTTTTTTTTTGTTGTTTTTCTTTAAATACAAGAAGATACCAGACTTTCTCCTGTGGTAGAATATGGGAGGAAGTGGTATGAATGACAGGATTCTTACTACTTTAAAATATCTTTATAGTATATGGGCTTAAGGCTTTTTTTGGTAGTTTCATTTGGTTTTTTTACCATCTTCTTCCCTGTCTTAGTGGCAGCACTTAAAATCGTGTACCATCAAATGACACTGAATTATCTGGAATCTTACAGAAACTGTTGTGAAAGCAGGGGCAATTAAATTACATTATCAATATGAAGATGAAGGCTTTATCATCATAATGTTCAGAATGGAGGGAGGACAGCTGTGTTCATTCTTTCTGGGGCTCAATTATAACATGCTACAAAAAACTATTTATTGTTGAGGAGAAGAAATCCTGTTTCTCTTGTTTTGTCTTTTAAATCCCAATTTTTGATGTGGGCTTCTGTAGCGTAGATAAGCAAGTCAAGAAGAATAGGAGGATGAATGGAAAAGATGACCCTCCCCCTTTTATCCTAGAGAATCAACTTTGAAATAGGCATCGTGTGGTCAATTCCTTATTAAAATGAAAGTTGGTTTGGTTTTTTTCCTCTCTTCATCTCTAAATGAGTATTTTCCTGTGTCTGAGAGAGTATTAAGTAGAGACTTTCCACCTCATAGGATGCCATGCTTTTTGCTCAGCACTGTTACCCATTTTAGAGGGAAATGGACTTCTTTCTGCTGGTTTCATTTTGTTGCAATGCTGTATCCAAGTCCTCAGTGCTCTAACTACCTCTGATGCTATGAATGTACAGTCTTGTAATAGACCATGACTTGAAATAACAGCAGATGCCTGTAGCAATTTTTTTCTGTAAAATCTCTAAATCAGCTAACTTGTCATCTTTTTTTGTGACACAGCAGTATAGGCTCTTCTTTTTGGGGGGTATTAGTAAATTTATCCCATAGGCATTTGATATATAAAAATTTGACTAATACTTAACACTGGAATTATAATGGGTGGGGGGCTTATTCAGTTAGTTAATACCACAGCTCTACATTTAATAGGGTGGTTTTTTATTTTACTATTTTAAGACATTAGGTCAATTGTAAAAAGATCCACTACATACTGTTTGTTTTTAATTTATTACTTAGTCTGAGTTTTTTTCTGACACTACAGCTGCATCATGACTACAGAGAAAATGTACACTGAACAGTTTCAATCTATATTATTTAAAAGGGCTTTATCAGTGTACATTAAAAATACACTGTTCTTACTATTAGAACCAAAATGTGTTTTTTATGGCATAAATAAGAATGGTGCTTCTAAATGCAAAATGTCCAAAACAATGGAATCTTTGTGAGTGCTATGCATTCAACTTATTTTTTAAAATAAAACTAGTTTTGAGTAAGAAGGCTCCAGTGTGTATTATCTTTGTATTATGGTTTTTTTTTTAAATATGTAAACTGTCTTGCCCTGTGTAGCTGGCTGAAGCTGTAAGGACTTCTTTCTCTCCCTCCCCCCTTGTTTTCTGTGACATATCATAAGCTTCAGGAACGCTCAGACTTCACAATTGAAAAAAAAAAAAAGTAGGAAGGAAATCATGCAGGAAGGAGCTTTAAAACTAATTGCAGCCACAGCATATACTAAATATTGTACACTTCAACAATGAGTCTACTACACAGCTGTAACAAAGAAAGAAAGAACAAAAGAACTTGAATAGTTCAAGAGCCAGTGGGTGGAATTAATTTTTTTCTCATACAAAAAAGCAACCATTAATACTGGCACTCTCAGATTTCTGATACTAGAAATCATTTAGGAGATGTGGGAATAGCCTCTTGTCAAGAGCTACAAGCACTTGTGTTATTTACAATAGCTGTGCGGGCTCAGTCATGCTGCAGGCAGTATAGAATCACATGATGCATCCTAGCACAAATATTTTTGATTGTTTTGAACTTCTGATAACTGCTACTTACTGGAAGAAGTTCTATTTCTTCCTAACACTGTCCACATTTCATATTCATAGCAAGGCTGTGATTATGGCCTGAGTCAGAAAAATTAATAAGCTTGCTTAAAATTAAATTTGTCTGAAGTTAAAATATGAAATTGTGAGGCCTCTTAGCTTTCACCCATCCATTTAGGAATAAACCACTGATAGTGAAAACCTTTGTGGAGGACCTAGGCCAGAGGGAGAACAAGCTGCACTCCATCCCTGTAAGGAACAGGGGCAATGCTCTAATGTAATGATAGCATGTATGGACACTTTGATCTGGAAAGTTTTGTCCTCACTCTTAAGGCAGCAAAAGTCAAGTCTGTCTAGACTATGGCCTTGAAATCTCAAGTTTTTATATATTTTTTTCACTGTAGTTACAAAATAGGAGCTACCCATGCCATTTATGAGTCTCCCCAACAACTACAAGGACTGCCAAATATTTTTCAAATATTTCAGTAGAAGTCTCAGCCTCAGATTTGAAATTGCAAATCTGAAGCTATTTTTGTGTTTGTATATAACAAGAAAAGCCTTATCTCTGCTTCCCATGACCCAGGTTCATTATCTACTTTAAATGTGAGGATACTTATGGTCTTGCAGCATTGCAAATTTAGCTTAAAATATGAATTTTAAAGTCAACATTTTAGTGACTGACACATCACCAGAAATAAAAACTTTTTGCAACTGTAATACTGCAGTTAAAATATATATAAGCCAGAAAGTCACGTAGCATATTCCTGTAATAATTTATTAACTCTGCATTCTGAATTTTCACAGGAAGAAAAGTCTTGTGAGTAGATAAGGCCTTATCTGAGTGAGTGCAAGTGCCCAGTTGGTCATCCTGTATTCAAAGGTTGTCAACAGCAATTTTTCAGAACACCAAGTAAAGTAACAATAACAAAATATATACTGTTATTTTTATTCTCCATCTCAGTGATATTTTAGAAGTTAGGGCACAAGTACAATTGTGAAGCTTACATTAGACTGCTTGCTCTTTCCTGGAATTAAATGTAATATAAGAAATTTCTATGACTTCAATAAACAAGGCACGCTTTCTGGCAAAGGAAAGCATTTGAACATTAAAAAAAACCCAAACCAAACAATGTGTAACTGAATAATTATTTTCTCCTTAAACACCTTTTTCTATGCACCTTCAGGTATCTAGGTATCTTTATCATATTGAAGAAAACAGAGAATATATGTAAAGCATTGCTTAGAAGCTTTTAGAAAATTTAAAACATAAACTTGAATAGAGGTAATTGAAAATTATTGTATGCACAGTTACACTATGGATGTTTTGATACTCGAGCTCACCAGATTGGGTACTTTAACACTTGCCCTCCCTTCAGTTTGACCTACAGATTTAGTAATGAGACTCCATGCAGAAGAGAAGGTCAGATTGTCAATCTGCCTGTTGTTAACACAATGTCATGAAAGATTTTGCCAAATGGTGTTCTGCTTTACCCTCTCCAACCACTATCAACTATGTTACTTAGAGAAGAGTTCTCTATTTATTTTGTTTGCTAAGTGCTTCTGTATGCTTGGATGGACAGATTTTGCAGGAGGGTGGAAGACACTCCAGATAGCACTGCTGCATATCTCCAGAGATGGAGAAATTCTTCAGAAATACCACAGAGCCTGAGTTTGCAGGGAAAGTGCCTGTATTTTGCAGAGCAGTTCTATGCTTCTGACCTTACATCCCATCTCAGTGTTCATATCTTATCTTAGCTCCTGTTCACTGTGGTGCAATAAGGACAATCTCCAAGGACTTGGAGATTCCGTTCCCTTTTAGCAGAGATTATGAATACCTTGAAGACTATCTGCACTGACAGCTGAAGGAGTAGGCATGTGGCCACACATCCAAAAGACTGCTGAATGACAAATGTGAAAATTGGATACGGCCCTACTGGGCAATGGGTTCTCTAACTAGTAGGAAAGTCCACTTTAGACTTCTAACCTGGGTTTAGGTTATGTGCTCTAAAGGGATCCTCCCACAACACAGACGTGGTTCTAAGACTCTTTTGGGAATTTCTGGTAAAGTATCCTAAGACTTGAGAGAACTACTTGCTAAAAAGGTAGCAAGCAAGCAGCACTACACCTACAAGAGACCATCAAGAATTTTTTCCACTTTCTCGATCATCCAGACAACACAAAACTAGCTTGGAAGCACTCCCATTGCCACTTTCTCCTGGAAAAAACGGCGTGTTTTGTTTGTTTCCATAAGCCATCCCTGTTTATATATTCCTGTTTATACTTGATGTTAGTACATGCCTTGGGGTTTTTTTAACAGGAAACCATCCTATCTCCACATTCTTAAATTCTCCCCATTCACAAAGCAGTCAGTATTCTGGAGAGGATAAAAAAGTATTAAACTGCTTATAACATATCCCCTTGCAATACAACCCCACTAAGAGATTCCAAAAGTATTTTTCTAGAGTTAGTACAAATGTCATTTTCCCTCCTATATCAACACAAAATGGATAACAGAAATTACGTGTTCTTCCATTAGAAAAGAAAGTAAAACCACTATTTAGCTTCCTTAAATACTTGCAGTAATATAAAACAGATTTAAAGCAGCACTTTCTTCTGCAACCTTTTGCAAATTGCTCTCTTTCCTTTGGAAAAAAGGTGCAGGACAACTCTGAATAAATCTAAGTCTTTCATATGTCAAAAGAATAATTACAGCAAAAATCACAGCTGTCTCAAATATTACTGTATGTTGAAAAAAGAGGATTGAAGACATCAACTTCCATAAGTATTTCATTTTACCTCACTTACAATTGCAGTGACTGCACTGACAGATTGAAATAAAGGGTATTGTTAAAAAGAAGATTCTAAAACCAAACAGCAGAGGGATGCAAAATAATAAGATAAAGAAAAAAATGGTGTTATTAATCTTGCCATTATTAAAAAAAAAAAAGCAAGGAACATTAAGTAGAACTGAAAGGCTATATATTTAAATCAAAATTAACTAGAACAAATTATCACAGCTTTCAATGAGGGCAAGAGCTTAGCAGGATTTTCAAGAGATTAAGCCCTTACATAGCTAATGGAATCATTCAGGATTTAAGCCAAATACTAATGGTGGTAAGGAAGAAATATCTCTTAATGCAAATTAGTCAATAGGGTCTATGATGGGATTTCTTGCACCTTCCACTCAGTGAATCTGATTAAATGCAGAAAGCAGAGGACTTTCCTAGACTTGATACAGTTACTTTTCAATACAATTTTGTGGTATAACAGATGTGCATATTCAGTTCTGCTGAGCACTGCATATGCTGGATGCCTTCCTAGGCACAGAAATAAAGATGCACAAATATTTATTGAATTAAAGACTTAGTTCTAAAACAGACCTTCCCAGAAGCACATATTCTTTAAAAAAACACCTTTAAGAATTATGATAAAAATTACATTTTACTGGTCAGCTTCCACAGCCACTACTAGCAAGTTGTTAATTACAGTATTAAATTCTCAGTCAACAAATGGGACTTGATGAACATTGTGGGTCCCTTCCAACTCAGAATGTGCAGTGAATCTGTGAAATTCACAAATTCTGTGTTTTTTTTACTGGATGCTAAAATAACTTACTTAAGTTGGGTCCAACACTCAATAGCTCTTGTGGCACATTCAGTACTTTTAATACAGTTCATTACTAAATCTCTTTTTCCTCCATTGTTAAACCACAAGTTATTTATTCTATTGGGAAATTGTGCTTTACATTTCTTTTAGAAGTACATGTTCTTTGAAGAACTATTTCTTTTAGTATCCTATAAACTAGAACAGAAAAATTACTTTGATTTGTAACTTCAAAGCCTGACTACAGAGGAAAATTATGTAGGTAAATAACATTATGTGCTCCAAGGCATTAGGAAATAAATGTCTGACTCAAGGTGTAGCCAAATAAAACTTCTGGTATAGTCACACTAAATCCACTACAATTAATGTATTTTTGCTAACAGGTTTGTATTATATAAAATCATTTTAATATAGTGTAAGAGATGGTGTTTAAGGTATTAAATCCATTTGATTCATATTATACCACTTGAAATAAAAGGAAATTTTAATTATTTATATCTTCCTCAAAGGATTCTACTTCCTAAGTTCTGTAAAAGGACACCAACACTTGACAAGAAGAATAGTAGTGCACTTTTCCCAGGAGGACATGTCCTGTGACAAATTATCTTGAGAAACCCTCTTCTAGTCTCAGGGAAGTAAAATAGATATCTTGGAATAATGCATTTAAACACTGACAATCTAAGGAACTTGTAAAATTAAATGGACTTGGCAGTCTTTTCCAACCTACATGATTCTATGGTTCTAATCTATCATGTTAAGACATCTACTATTCTGCAATTCACTTTCCATGACCCTATTCAAATTGAAAAAGTTAAAAGTTATTTAAAACTTATTGCAATAAAGGGACTTTTAAACAGCCTATTAAACATTTTATTGCAAACAGCCATATTCTAAATATGCTTTAATTAAATTTTTTTCTTCCCCAGCTCCTACAGTGTATATGCTCAAGATAGTAATCAGCTGTGGCTGAAGACAGAGTCTGGAGCTTGAATAGAATAGTATCCAAATATTGTGCCTGAACTTTCATTATTCTTGGAATTCTTTGTGTGGCTCAGACAAACTTCATTTCAGTTCCTCCTTGAGGCCTCCATGCTCTCCTCACCATGAGGGAAATATGCCAGCACCTTTCATTGCAGACACAAATGGGACAAAAAAAGTGCCTCTTAAAATGGGAGAAGCCTTTTTCAGAATCATGCTAAAAAAGTGGGGAGCTGTCTTCATATCATAGCTCCAAGACATAGAGAGACACCAAGAGTTCTCACAAATGATAATACCCACTGGAGCTGTTGTTATAATATGTACTACTGGACTCTGTAGAATGTCATCACTCTGAAAACCTTATCACCTCACTTTTATAACAACAAAAGCTCCTACAGAGTTTTGCAAATACTACTGAAATATTTTGTATTTAATTTTGCATGACTTTCAATTGCTCCAGAGGAGCTGAGAACAGAATGATAACTGATCCAAGGCAGTTCTTTCTCATATGAGTGGCCAATGTGAAAGTTAAACACATCCTATCAAAATCAAAGATGATATAACTGTAAACACAAAGCTAAAACTATTTGTTGGTAGATTGAACGAGAAACAACAGTGCTACTGGTAGAGATACCAGAACTGGTTTCTCATATGCTAGCTTGGATCTAGCCAGTTTTCTTAGCTCAAGATGGAGCATAGAGCTGATACTGTCATATGATTTCCAAAGCTCACAGAAGTCAGACATGATTTTCATATATTATTGTGCTTGGAAGTAAGCACTGCTGGATCCAAAATGATACTGTGCAGATCAAAGACTCAAGAGTCATAAGCTCAGAGTTCACCTTTTCAAGCTGATACAAAAATAACATCTAGCAAAAAAAACCCACAGAAGAGCAAAATAACTATTCCAAATGATAGTTACAGTATCGTAGAGCAATTTCAGGATCTGTTAAAGGGTTCTCAGTGTTGTGAACACTTTCTCATTACACCACCCATCAAACTTCCCTTCTCTTGGGAAGAGAAGCTGTCTGCTTCACATTAAAGCATCTGGAAAGTTCCCTCTGATGACAGATTTGAACTATTTGGAGAACAGTAATACGGCACTAGGTTGTCATAACTGAAAACATAGAAACAGAAGTCTTGTAAAGGGGTCTGGAGCTCAGCACAGAAAAAGATGAAAACTTTAAAATATTATAAAGGCATAGATGTCAGGTTCTGGTTACACAGGTAAAGCTACAATACCAGTGTTTTTCTGCCACCTACTGATACCTTCCAACTCCCTTTTTACCTGGCAGTTTACTCATAAGATATTCTATAGATGAATAGGTGACTGCTGCTTCTGACATCTGCTCATACAATTATAAATTTCTTTGGAATTACTAGAATTTTTTAACCTACACCTCTTCAAATAAGCATGCAATTAATAGCCCTGCACATGGCTGCCACTGACATGGCAATCATATGTGTCCACGTGAGCGCTGAGAGCAGCACTCATGTGGACACATATGTTTACAAGAAAGATATAAAATAATTTTATAATATCTATAAAGATAACAACTGCATAATTAGACAGGAAGGGATTTTTTTCAAGGTCACCATACTACAAAGGGTTTGAGAATTGAGATAGCAGATACCTCAAACTATCAGTCTATGTGTCAGTTGTTTGTATCAATCAATCATCACAGTTTTTATTTCCATTTATGCTCTCTGTATGATTTGGGAACCCACACCATTTTTTCTGGCCTCATCTGCAACTATCAAGAAAAGCATAAACATTGGCAGGAAACTACAAAAAAATCTCCATAAAAATTGACCTCAAAAACTAATAACTCCCACAATATACCCATCCTTTGCATGAAAGAGTTTAAAACCTATTAATTTCATAGCTAATCTTGCCATAAAGACTGAGCACTACGAAAATATTTATTACCAAAAAAAAATTTCCTAGTTTATTAGTTCAATGAATGGGAACGCTTCAGAAAGAGTTGCAAGAAACATTTACAAGAAAACTTGCATTCTAGAGACAGAGTGAAGAAAGTCAATATAACTGCATAAACACAAAGTGCCACCAACAGCCTATCAGCCTCTGCACAAGAAGAACATATCTAGTGTGGGATCCTGAACTAGCAGATATGGGCACACTGCAGAAGAGTCCAGGAAGTTGACTCGTGATAAGTTTAAACGGGAGTACATGACAGAAATACAGCATTGTGATACTTAAGTATTAGGACAACTCTTCTAGGGGTGTGATAGATATTTCCTCATGATAGCCAATTTTTGAAACTGAAAGAGGAGCTGTAAGGTTTTTTAATGAAGGAAAAGACAGAAGTTCATACCAGTTGGCTTTTTGAAAAAAAAAACAAACTAGCATTTCAACTGCAAAAGTATTTCACAGGATGTCAGGTTCCTTAGGAAATTTCTAAACATAGCTGAAGAGTTCACACCTTAGAGAGCCCAGAATTTTCCCAAACCAGAAACATTAAAAAGGAATAATGTCTATACTGCTGTATTGCCACTGCCTTTGCTGACTCTTGCTCTGCCACAGAGCTCCATCTCATGATAAATTGTGGCAGCTCAGTGTGAGGGTTCACAAAGTTTCACAGAATATACAATCCCACCAATCAAGAATGTGAAGTATTGCAGTGTACAAAATCAGCATGCTAGATGCAGTATCTAATAAAATTGTTGGTTTTAACTACATTTTAAAGTTTTTGCCCAGAGCTTCACTTTGCGAACATTTAAGTTGAGAGTAAAATTGTGAATTCTGTTCAAAGGACCATAGCATCTCGATATATATCTAATACCTGTAAGTAAAATTTTGTAAGCTATAATAAAATTATTATTGGATTTTTATTACATAATTTGTACTGTTAACTAATAGATCTAATATGCTTTGAATTACAGTAAATCCAAATGTGTTGGAAGTATAGATAGATCTAACTTGGCATTTAGGTTGATAATAAGCAAAATTCTCTGCTACATAAACATATAAAAGAACAGGAAAGATGGATTCAGAAAATGTAAAAAACTCATAAATTAAATGTAACACAACTTATCAAATATTAAGTTTAAAACAACGACTGTATCCAAAACACCACATTCCTGAAATACTGTATGTTGTATCTCCCTATAAACAGAAGTTTTACTACTGCAACAGCTGGAAGCATTTACACTTTTTAATATCTTCTTCAGTGACAAAGTTAAATTCTTCTTGCAGCTGTTCAAAAGTATTTTGGAATGGTTTGTTCCCTGGATCCTGCATACTGTGAAAGCATGTAAGGGCAAGGCTGGAGGGTTTTACAAATTGCCTCAATTTCAAAATAACTTTTCTTAATTAACCTTTACAGACTTCACACAAACTTCTTCAAGACTTCTGATATATCTTCCTGACTACTACCAATAGCATAAGCATAGGCTAGTACATGGGTTATCTGAGCCAAAATTATTTATCAGATCTAATTGCAATGTCTTCTGGTTGTAAACAAATTCATACTTTTTTTACTGAAGTGAATTTTTGAAAAGTAGAAAAATACGTGTTCTTTTAAATTGTACATAAATATTTTTCTGCATTACAAACATTTTTAAAATGTCCTTTCCCAAGAAGTAGTACTGCAAATTAAAGATGTTTCTTACAAAATAATTTCATTTGTTTTTCCTCTTTTTACTGGATGATCAGCTACTACTGATAATGACCTGTTAGTCACAGATGCATCAGACTCGTGGAGCCCAAGCAGGTGAGCTGCACAGGACACAAATCTAGCACAGTCCTCACACATCAGAACTGAGGCCTGAGCTCTCCAGGGTTAATCTGAGCACATGCAATAAACCCACTGTGTTCAGAACATCCCAGAGCTACTGAGTGTTCACAGGACATCTGGATGTCCTAGAGAGGACAGGACCTTTATCCCAGGCACAGAAGTGACCTCTCTGCAACTGCAGCAGAAGATACAGCTTCCTCTGTTTGGCTATTCTGCTACAAGACCTAATCTCAGGCAACAGTTCTGCTCTGGGGTTTTAAATAACTTTGATAACTACTTCAGTTTGTTCCCATGCTTTGCTTTTATCTATTAGACTTTTTTGAAAAATAAGGAGCCTTAACTTGGTCCCTGTTATTTGTAATCTTGAAGCCAAAGAACTTGCATGAAAAATATTAAGAGTATCTGTTTCCTAATACAGTATGGACAATATGTATTTTCTTCTAAAAAAACAAGTAAACATGGACTATCAAAATCCACTAAACATTACCATAATCAATTCCATCATATATTAATACCCTCATACATGAATATTTAGAATATCTAGGATCAAACTCAACTGCTTTAGCCCATTTGATAAGTTTATCTGTGACTGAGCCATCAAATTCCAGTAGCTACTTCTGCATTGATATTTCTTGGCACATTAAAATAAAACCATCTAGCATTAGTTGCAGAACATTTAAAGGAACAAATGTTTATTGCAACAGAAATTTCTCATAATATAGGCAGTTTTTAGAACACATTTCAAATTCTGACAGATTAATCAGGTTATTTGGTTTAACATTATAACTATTTTAAAAAATCAACTAGGAACCACTAAGAAATCCTAAACCAACTTACAAACAGTTCCCACAGATCTGAACATGAAATTCTACCAGATGAGAATGCTGATAAAAATATACAATTCATTACCATCTGCATCAAGCAGAGTTTATCAGCTGTGAAACAGGTGCTACAGGAAAGCACTTCCTTCATCAGGTGCCTGTGATAAAGCATGCATGAGTATCCCTGACATCAGAGCATGAAGTTTCTTTTTCATCTAGAAACAAAGGTACATCTAAATCAAAATTTGTTGACAAAATACAAAAGGCCATTCAGTAAGATTGTGTGTGGATATATATACATTTAATATATTTGAAAAGTCACCCTCTCTGCCCTTTGAAATAAAGTGAAACTTACACTTGATTTTAATGGACCACAGAAACTACGTGACTTTCAAACAAAATTCACACTTTGCTGCCTCACAGCCATAGCAACTCCCCTGCATTTTAACATCTGAATTGCTGATGAGCTTGTATTTCCCTGAAGGAGGATGCTTTCTTGAATTTAGAGTTAATGGAGGAGAAAAAATGAATGCTCTAAAACCTTCAGAAAACATGCTTCACAAACAAATATGTGACAAAACAGTTAGAGGTCAATATTGACAGCCTGTCAGATCAGAGTTCAAAGAGGACTCTTTTTGTGAGGAAATATCATATTCCTTGCTGTCTCCTTTCAGGATAAGGACATGGTGTTCAGAACCCAGCCCAGACTTCATCTGTTTTTTCTGAGCTGTCACTTACTGTAGCTGTAACAGAACTTACTACAGAAGGGTACAGTCAGGGACTTGGGCACTTTTACAAACTGTAAAAAAAAAAAAAAAAAAAAAGTAAACTGGCCCACCTTGACTGGTGTAATTTTAAAACTACCTGAGCACCTCACAACCTTCCCTGTGGCTGTCCCAGTAACACTTCATCAGTTAATGAAGTGCCACTCAGCCATTTCTACAAAAAAGCAAAAGATGTACCTATAAAAGCATTAGCTGCTTTTATTCAGGCATTAGTCATTTGACATCTAGATTATTTTCAAAGTGACTATGAAGAACAGTTATATTTTGTAGACATACCCCCCATTTTTTAAGTAACAATGACTTTTTTAATGGCTACAATTGCAAATTTTCATAACTAAGTCATGAAGAGATCTGCACCATTATGTATGAGTGCCTCCATCCAGCAGCAGATTTTTCTCAGCAATTATTTTACATCATTTTCAGATAAGTGGGAAGAAAAATACTCAAATTTCAAATTATTAAAAATAATGAGCTGTGGATTCCTCAATCCTGAAGTGTTCAAGGCCAGGTTTGACAGGGCTCAGAATAAGGTGTTCTAGTGGAAGGTGTCCCTGTCCATGCAGGGGCTTTGGAACTACATGATCTTTAAAGTCCCTTCAAACCCAAACCATTCTACGACTCTGTTGATTACATGATTCAGACTTACTACTGGTTTCACGAAAAGTGCTTCTGTGTGATAACAATTTATCCATCTGGTGACAGTTATACTAAGGTCTCATTTTTATCCAAATTTTCACACATTTAACATATGATTACTGATACTATACATGATAATTCTTCCTGAAATGTTATCTGATACTAACACGTTAGTAGTCTTGAAAGACATTTAATTAAATTTATCAACTAGGTTTGTAATTTAAGTGATTTTTAAATTAAGATCTATATTAGCATCATATTCTGTCACTCAGTCATTGATACAACCTCTTATGTTTTCAGTTCTTGAGAGTTGATGTCAACCCCTCCCATGAGCAATGGTATTTCTCTGAACCTTATTACATCAGGACCATGCAAAGCAAAGATATTCACAATGTGAGTAAATTAGATAACTGTATTTTAGGATTAAGATCAATTTGGTACGCCAATGTTAAATATCTGATATTCATCAGATAGCACTTTAAAAACTAACTAAGGAAGACAGACACGTGCTGAAGACATGCTTACAATTTTAAAATATTTTCATAAAATACTTTTAGAATTTCCAGTTTGTGTTCCAGCATGTGGTTTATAATCCACAGAAGCTACAGAAGAAACAAGAGAAAGATTTAGTCAGAAAACAAAAACAAATCACCACAAGATGAATGAAGAATGTCTGAGCAGAGGGGAAGAAAGTCAATTCGAAATTGCAGAAGTCTGAATTTAGTACTGGTCCCAGCTTTCAGGTAGGATACTTGGCAGGTAGATGTGCCTAACCGGACATGGGTAAAAAAAGCACAGTTACTGCAGTAGGCACTGTCATCCTGGACGTGCTCCAAGAGCAGGGGGATTGTGAAGAGAGGTCGTTTGTGAACATACACTTAGAGAAACTTAAATGGGGTCACAGGCAGCTCCAGCAGGACCAGGATATCAAGTTGTCTTAGTAAATTCCACAAACTTCCTCCAACTACTATCACAATACAAGTGAGCAACCATTTGTATACTTATTTTCTTCTCATAATATGTTTAATAATATACCTAAATACATATACAAGTTTCCTTATTGATCTCAGTAAAATAAATACTTACATGTCCTAAGGAAAACTTGTCCTACCAGATGCTCTGTTCAGAGTGGTTCCATTAAGTGGAGATCAAGGTACAGAACTGTCACTCTAAATGCACATCATGTACGCTAGACCAGATTTTCCAGTTAATAGCAGTGCCATTTGTCTTATGACACAGCATAAACAGCAGAGAAGCTGAAAAAAAAAAAAAAGTAATGGGTCAGATTACAGGTCTGTCCAGGCACTACTCAATCTCCAATAAAGACAATAAAATGCATCTGCAGAACAAGTAAATGATAGTTTAAGTACTCTCTCAACATTAGGTAGTCTGTATTTTGCATACTGCTGTACCAACATTGTTCAGGTAGGTGCAAAGTTCAGGCTGAGGTGATGGGGATGGCTGAGACAGCAGCACAGGTTCCTCATTCAAAGGAGTGGAAGTATTTACAGAGGTTTGGGAGCATCCTCAGCAGTAAGACCTCACGCATTATCTGGAGTTAGTATTGCTGCTGCTGAGAGAATGAGAAAAATTAATTCAGAAACCTCTACCTTAAACCATGGGAAATGCCACCCAGTTCAACGAGGCTATTCAATATTAGCACGTAAAACTAAAATTAACAGATTCCTAACTGACTTGTTAAGTTTCACTGCACAATAGCAGGAAAGATGTAAATAAGTATTTTTATTGTACTACCTTCCTGCAAGTTCTGATTTACAAGTTGTTCTATTTGTCGTCTACCAACATCCTCAGTGTCTCCAGCAAGCTACGGAAAACAAATCAGGACAAGCTTCCAGTGGAGCACAGACCTCATAGAATTTTTTTCCCCTATACGCTAACTGCTTGACCAATGGCTGTCAGTTTTTATAAGCGAGGGCAGACTTCAAGGAGCTGAAGGCTCGGCCTTTCTGCCCGTCAGGCCGAACGTGTGGCGCTCACCTCCCCCGGGCGGCTCCCGAGGCCGCGCCCAGCGCGGAGCCCGCGGCGCTAGCGCCCCCTGGCGGCAGCGGGCAGGGCCGCGCCACGGCGCGCCCAGGCCCGACTCGCGCTCACACAAAGGAAATGAAAATAATGACTTTCTTTTAATCTGCGTTGCGTCTGGCTATGGCTGCGGTCTTTCAAAAATCAGAGTAAAGCGAAGGCTTCGGTGAAATGCTGTAAAGAACCTACCACATTCAAACCAATATTTAACACTTATTGGATCAGAAGTATTGGCTAGTGTCACACTGTACTGCTGAGAAGAGAACACAGATGTTGTTTGGAGGGCTGTTTTAACTTTTTTCTGAAAGTCAGGGTCACCTTTCCAAGATCTTTGGTTTACAGCACGGCTCAGCCATGATTACTTCATCTTCCTTCAATCTATCAATATAATCAAACTGCCTACAAGCATCCCTCAAAACTACACAAATATTTATTTGCAAGAAGTCTAAGCCAAATCACTTGATGCAAGTTTTCCCTTTTCAAAAAAGATTCCACTCTCAGCTATGGTAATGCAAATCCACACATTCAAAAACAAGACCTATTACTGATCCATACCAGCATTGTTATTAACAAAATGCTGTCTTTCGTCCTTTTCAATTTCTACTGACATCTCAAAGACTCAGATTAACGTGAACTTCAATGAATGATCCAATTAAAAATATAAGTTCAGATGTTTAGTAATTATGCAGGAAAATTTTTGAAAAGTTAAATAATACTAAAAGAAATATGCAACAATGAGGAAGTATGATCTATCAGTTCGTACGGAGCACCAAGAGGACTCATCCAACATGGAACGCATCACAAGCAGTATATGGAAAGGGGATTAGTAAATTTCATAAATGAAGCACCTCAAAACTGCTGCCCCAAGGCACTTACTGAAGGACAAGACTGAAGGAAGTCTTTGAGGAAAAAAGATACCACAGAGCAAAGAAAAACATAGCAAAAAAAATATATGCTTAGAATATTTAACGTACTTGAAGGCTCCAAGAGCCGTGTTAAAGATACCGTATCAAGCAGAAATAAAAACGTATTAACAAACAAATTATGACGAGCAACATTACAACCGCTGTTTCACTGTAAATCATGGTTTAACTTTTCAGAACGTGCTTCTAGTACTGACAACCATCCCGGCTGCCTCCCCACTGACACCAACTCAGAGCAGCGTGCAGGAGTACACGGGAATAATAAATTTCAAGAACTTTTATAACAAAAATAAATTGGCGTAAGCAAGAGAGATGATTAGCTGGTTTTTAAATCGACATCACTCGCACATCCTTGACTACCCGAGCTGCTCTATTTCGAAACATCCAGCCGGAGCTTAACCCCTTGCCAGCGTTCCCGGGGTCCCGCCCGGCCCGGCCCGGC
>VWZV01016883.1:3310-24339 GCA_013397155.1 Irena cyanogastra | reverse complement strand
TCCCAGGATCCCATGATCCCAGACTCCTAGAATCCCAGAATCCCAAAATCCAGAATCCCAGAATCCCAAACTGTGGGATTCTGGATCCAGGGTTCCCACACTGCACTGCCAGAGGCAGGGCTGGGATAGCAGGTGTTGATATGTCTGATAAGGAACCAATGCCTTGTGGCTGTGGCTTTACCTGCTGAGTTTATCCCACGAGGCTCCCACTGCCTGTTTCCTGTCACTTTAGGAGTTTTTGGGCACCACAGGTTGGATCTCTCCTGGATTTTGTTCCTGTCCCCTCAGCACCATGCAGGAGATGTGCTGGAGGGTGTCCCTGTGCTGCTGGGCTCTTCTCCTGCCCTGGACACAGGTTTGGGTGAAGATGGAAAACCCCTCTCCCCATGCACTCTCTGAATGTGCCACCCACTGGAACTCCCATGGAAGCACAGGGTCCTGGGGACCTTCTGGCTGCCACCCCTGGGATTTTAGTTTGCACGTTGGCAAGGGTTGGATGGGATATTAGGAAGAAATTCTTCACTTAGAAGGTGCTGAGGCCCTGGAATAGAATTCCCAGAGCAGCTGGGGCTGCCCCTGGATCCCTGGCAGTGCCCAAGGCCAGGCTGGACACTGGGGCTTGGAGCAGCCTGGGACAGTGGGAGGTGTCCCTGCCATGGCACTGGGTGGGAGATGATCTTTAAGGTCCCTTCCAACCCAAACCATTCTGTGACTCCATAATTCCAAGTCCATTCTCTCTTTTGAATGGTGGCAGGGATCTCTCTGCATTCACTGAGATTTCTCTGCATTCTCTGGGACCTTTCTGCATCTCCTTGGACTTCTCTGCATCCCCTGGGATCTCTCTGCATTCCCTAGGATCTCTCTGCATCTCCTGGGATCTCTCTCCATTCCCTGGGGTCTCTCTCTATTCCCTGGGGTCTCTCTCCATTCCCTGGGATCTCTCTGCAGTCCCTTGCAGCTCTTGGATGCTCCAACCATCTCCCTGTGGTTTTTTGTGTCTTCTCCTGCTGGAAGCAGGGGTTTGGCTGTCTGCAGCCCTCTGAGGGTGTTTAGGTAACAAAACTGTGAGGGAATTGCTGTTCCTTGGTGTGTGGGCTCAGGGAACACCGAGCCTGTGGGATGGTGCACAGGGCAGAGTAAATCAGTCCTGTCCCTCTGGTCCCTCCACCTATGGGAAATACCTTCTGGAAGTAGCTGGATCCCTGTTGGAATTCCAGGCTCCTCCTTGCTCCAAGGTCAGGGTGAATAAAATTCAGGACTCGTTGTTTTTGCAGTCTCACTCTGAAGTTTATTATCTTTATCTATTCCAAACTCACAGGATGTGAGCTCTCTCTGACAAGTGACAGTGAGCTAAAATGGTGTCTGTTCAAGGCTATTTCAGTCCCAATTACCAATAAACAGCTGACATCTGTATTATTTGTGCTTCTGACCCAACTATGATCACCCCAAACCCGCAATGGGGACATCTTCCACCCAATTAGAGAAAACCACCCAGACTGGTGAAGGAGAAGGAAGAAGAAGGTGCACAGAAGACAACAGACCCACACCCCAAATTCTCCCTCTTGGCTCCCATGTATCACCATATCCTAAAATCCCAAATCTGAGTTTTTCACCCTGTGAGATCACACGGTGCTATCCAAACCACACACACACTGTTCCTGTGCTGTCACTCAATTTCTGAAGCCTTTTCCAAGGTCTCAGGGCAAACGAGGTGTTTACTTGAGGGTTGGCACCCTGAAATTCAGAAAACTCCAAGTTTTCAGCTGTCAGAGTTCCAACAGATCCCCTCAGGGATTATTTCTGGGATCTGGAGGGGCACTTCCAGCACAGATCCCAGAAACACAGAAATTCCTAGAAGTCAGGAGCTGCCGGGTGTAGCTGGGGATGTGCCCTGAACTTCCTGAGCTGCACAAACAGATCCCTCTGCTGTCTCACAGGGGGAACCAGCCCAGGGCCAGGGCTGCCCCGTGACCTGCTCCTCTTCATTTACTCCTCACAAACTCAGATCTGGGCCTGTGCCAAGTGGGACTTTCTCAGAGCAAAGTTTGGCCTTTTTGGGAGAAGAGAGTGTGGGGAAGGAGAGGTTTAACCGCAGGGATGCAGCCTGGGGTTCCACCTCCCTCATGGGCCATGTCCTTGCCCCTATTGGGTTTTGTTTTGTTTTGTTTTGTTTTTGTTGTTTTTTTTTTTTTTGAGATTGGGATTGAAGGTATTTGAGATGATAATTTACGTTCAGGTTTAGATGTTTATTTTTTCTTATTTACGTTATAGTCTCTCAGTAGTGACTTCCATTGCTTTTTTATTAATAAGGCACAAAACGGTTATTTATTTTCTGTTACAAGGTTTTTTAAGGTTAAATCATTTAATTAAGAAATGATACTTAAATTATTTTTATTTTTAACTTAATAATAAGTCCACAATGTGGACTTTTTTGTCTAATTACAAAATACCACCCAAACCCATGAAGAAGAAGGAAGAAGAAGGTGAAGAAGGATTAGTCTTTGCCCTGAAACCTCTAACTTGTTTCATATATTTTGAATATATATATATTTCATATATATTACTGTATTCTAAACCCTTAAACTCTGAGTTTCCCACCCTGTGATATCACACACTTCTCTCCAAACTCCTCACCCACAATCCCAGTTTTATTATTCCATTTTGGAAGCCTCACAGTCTCAGGTCAATGCAGTGTTCTCCTGGGGGTCAGTGCCTGGCAGCACAGAAAATCTGAAATTCTCAGCATCCAGAACTCCAACACCAACCCAGCCAGTCAGGATCATCCCTTCCTTTGGATGCATCCAGGAAAGAATTAGCTGCTGACCTGCTTGCATGACTGAAAGCAATCACCCTCCTCAAACAAATAAACAAACCAACCCCTTGTAATTAAAATAACTTCATTGAGGTTGCAAAGTCAAGGCTCAGAAATTGGGCATTTTCAGAGACTTGTGCAACTTTTATTCCTGGCCTTTCTGGGCTGCCTCATGACAGCTTTCAAAGCTGTTTTTTTTTTTTCCCTGAGCTGCTGTTTCCTCCAGCACACAAATAATGAGGGGTTGAGTCCTGCCCTCAGCCTGAATTGCCAGTCCAGGCGTTGCTGGTTGCACAACCCAGAGCCTGCTCTGCAGATAGAGGCTATCAGCTTCCTCATTGCCTTTCCTGTGGTAAGGTGGCCTCCAAGGGGCTCCAAAAAGAGGGATTTTTAACCCCTTGTGCCCTGCTGGAAGGAGAGGTTGCGACACCCTTGTTTTAAAACACCTACAAGAACATCCAGTCCAGCCTTTGGCTGATCTCCACTGTTGCAGAACATTTAGAAATTTGAATTTTCCATTTCTAAGAGCCTGAGAGTTTTATTTTTCAGCCTTTTTAATCACTGATACCAACATCCAAGAACAGACTGAAGTCTGATTGAAGTTCTGGCTTTCAACATTGTGGCAACCACCAGGCCTTTGGTTTGGCCTGTGGAAAATGAGGAATTCAGGACTTGGGATAAATCCTCAGAGACATCAGGCAGGGACCCTGGGGCACAGCAGGAGCAGAACTGAACTCGCCCAAGGCAGCACTGAGGCTTTTCTGCTCCTCTGCTCCCCTGACTCATTGGCTTCATATTTTCCAGATGTCTTCAGACTTTATCCTACCTTACCCCACTGCCTTGCTTCATTCCCAGATTTGTTCACTCAGCTCTTATGGAAAAGGTCCAGGAATGAATTTGCTAGGTCTAGACCCCAAATTAAGCTCAGACTTCTTTTTAGACCTGGAGAGGGCCCTATCCTTCCAACCTCTTGGAATTGAGCAACGTGGATTTCTAATCCAATTTCAAACCCAGACACTCTTGCTCAGAGCGAGACACCTCTTACAAAACCCAAGATAAATTGTCTTAATTACAGCAGATAAATGCTCTTAATTGCAGCAGCCCCTGTTTTCTCAATGCTTGCATTTGCAATATGGTTGTTCCTGGAAGGGGAGAGAAAAGGGAGGATTTCCAGAGTCTGGGGGAGAAAGGAGCTGTTTGTGGAGTGGTTTGGGACAAGTGAAATTCCAAGAGCTGATGAAAAGGGTTACTCCAGTGGGGTTAATGCAGGAAAAGCAGGGAACAACACCTGACAGGACCAGGAGCTGGGAAGGACCAGGAAAAACCCTTCCCTGGGCCACTCATGGATGTTTAGGGACTTCCAGCTGAAGCTCTTTGAGACTTTTCAGGGAAAGGGATCCTGAACTGGCTGCCCCCAACCCCCTCTCCTGCCCTGTCCCCTGCACGTTGGGATTTTCAGAGCAACCCCAAATAATCATTGGATGGTTTGGGTTGGAGGAGAGTTTAAACATCCTCTAGTTCCAACCCCTGCCATGGGAACACAACCGGGCCAAACTGGGACTTCTGAGAAGTATCATCTTCTAAATCTGAAGAACAAGCAGAGGGAGGTCCAGGGAGTCACTTTTCCCCCTTGGTAAATATTTTTCATTAGTTCTAAAAATAAAACTGCTTTAGACAGCTACCTAAGCAACCCAGACTCAACAAATCTCCTCGTTACATGAAAATAAAGAAAATTTCCTGCCTGTGGTTTGCTTGCAGCCACTGTTATCTCTGTAATGGACACTGAGCTAAACAAGAAAAGCACAATAAAAAAAGCAGATTTTTGTTCTTTTTGCATAACACAGAACAGGCATTTTCTCTTCTACAGCAACCTTAGAAGTCCTTGTGTTTTATTAATTGCTGGTTTGCTATTTCTCTGAGGAGAAACAAGTGGAAAATAAGTTTTTGGTGTTTAATATAAGAAAGGAAAATAGTGCTTCAGATTGAAAGCCTGGATTCAGCACCGAGTGGCTAAACCTGCTCTCTCACAATCAGGAATTAAAAGATGGACCTCACACCCCATTTGTGGCCCAGGCCAGACTCCACAAGGTCAGTTGGCCCACTCCAGCTCTTGCTGGTGGCCACCAAAACTTGCTCCTGAGCTTTGCAGAGCTCTTGTCCAGACCAAGGCAATCTCTTTCCAGCAGTAGCAGAATCCCAAGCAGGATTAAAATCGAGAATTTAAAGATGGACCTCACATGAAATTTGCAGCCCAGGCCAGACTTTACAAGGCAGCTGGCCCACTCCAGCCCTTCCTGGTGGCCACCAAAACTTGCTCCTGAGCTTTGCAGAGCTCTTGGCTGGACAAAGGCAATCCCTTTCCAGCAAGAGCAGAATCCCAAGCGCTGCGAGCCCTCGGCTCCGTCAGTCTAAATATGGAGCAGGGCTGTTTGCTGGGAATCATTTCCAGTAAGGGAGGATGTTTCCTCAGCAGTTTTCGAGCTGGCTCTGACTCAGGCATTCTCCTGGGAGCCCACTGAAGTGGTCATTAGGGAGGCAGCAAAAAGGCAGCAAGGAATTTCGGAACAAAGACGCTCATCCTGGATGAAAGAGCTCCAGAGAATCCTCCTGGCCGCTGGCTCTGGGCGCGCTCGAGGGGTTTTATTGATGCTGCTGTGCAAAAGCAGGGCTGAAACCATTCTATTATCTCTGCATGGTTTGAAAGATGCTGCACTGTGCTCGTTCCAGTAGCAGGGTGAAGCGCCGGGCTTGTAAAAGGCTGGGTTGAAACCAGGCCTAATTAAAAGTCTCGAGTCGATTAACGCCTCCGCTGCAACACGGCGATCGATGGCCGGGGCAAGGCTGGGGTTGCTCGAGGAGTAACGGGAAGGCATAGCCAGAATTTGCTAAGCAAGGTCTTCTCCCAAGCTGAGAGCAGAGGGAACGTGTCCAGCAAAGAGCCTGGGGAATAAAGTCAAGCCTAAGAGACAGAATAAATATTTCTCCATCTCTGGTTTTCACCTTTTTGTGGATACAGGTTTCAAGGTGATTTTTTTTCTGGGTTAGTCGTGGTGGAAAGTTTAAAAAAAATCAGGTTTTAATCATGTTTTGGACACACAGATTTCTTGAGGAGTCACGGCTGGACACACTGATTTATTGATGTCCTAGTTGAGATGGAGACAATACAAAGCAACACTCTGTTTTCAGCAGGCTTCAAACCTGGTTTTATTACAGCATGCATGCTTTTTATACATTCTTACAAAACTCCTGAGTTTACACTTTACTCATTTATCAGGAAAGACAAACAAAGTGCAATTGGAATAGGCAATTGCAGGTTTCTCTTATTTGTCCTTCTTTCTTTCTTGATTTCCATGTCAACAACCTTTGGTAGAAAATTCTTTAGGATAAACATGGATCCTCTTATCAAACTTCTCTCTACCTCAAAGAAGTCTCTGTAAAACCTCTTCCACATACTGAGATTATTAATACAGCTAAACCTGAGTCACAGCTCAAGAGCAGGATTGGACTGAGCCTAGAACTGGCAGAGGGTGCCACAGGCAGCTGCACTTTGGGTTTCCAGTTCAATTTATCCAAATTGTGGCTGCTCCTGACCACAAATCGCTCCAGCAGGAAGGGCACAGCCCAGGTGACAGATCTGCTTCCGTGGGGTCGGGATGTCCCAGAGCCTCTTCTCATCTCTACAAGTTTCAGGAGGTGCAGAGAGATGAGGATAATGCAAAATAAATTTAAACAGGGAGGAATTGCTCCCTGTGAGGGTGGGCAGGCCCTGGCAGGGGTTGCCCAGGAGAGCTGTGGATGCCCCTGGATCCCTGGAAGTGCCCAAGGCCAGGCTGGGACAGTGGAAGGTGTCCCAGGAGGTGGAACGAGATCTTTAAGATCCCTTCCAAGCCAAACCATCCTGGGATTTGGTGATTCTGAAGGCCTATCTTGTTGACCCCTCCGTGCAAGCTCCAAGCAGGAATTATCTTCCTTTGGAGACTGATCCTTATCATTAATTTTCAGACTCTTTGTTGGATGTTTACTGCCCAGCCCGACTGAGTCACAACTGAATAAACAAGACGTGTGTCGAGCTTCTGTCTGAGGGCTGCATCAAATACTTTTGGGATTGCAAATTTGCTTCCTGGGCATGCTGGTCTGGGGGGAAGAAGGCCTGGAAAAGTGTCAGGAAGGCACAGGGGGAGAAATCCCACATGGAACAGAGGCAGAAAAAGGCTGGGGAGATGTTGAATGAATTTTCATGAATTGTGAATTTTAGAAAAGGAGTTGCCATTCAAGTGGTCTATGCTGAAAAGTCCATCAGCTCCTTGGGTTTGTTCATAGAGGGTCTCGGAGTAGGGGAGGTGGAATGCCAGGAAAAATGACATCAGGCAGAGAGGGCAGAGTTTTCTCTGCCCTCAAGCTGACTTCCCTCAGAAGTCTGGATGTTCCCTACAGGTCTTCATTGCAAACCCTCCTCTCTGATGATGCTCCCTGTAGTTATTGTTGCTGTAACTCCACATTTTCTTGTTCTTCATGCCCTTCTCCTTCAAACTCCACCCAAAAAACTTCTCCTGGCCAGGACATCCTTACCAAATATGCACAAAAAAGGATTTTTTAAGCTTATCTAACTCTCTAAACCTTTATTTTAAGCCATTAAACCCAACCCAGCCTTCCCAATAACCAACTTTTTAAGCCAATCTACCCAATGCACCTAAAATTAGCCCTGATGCTACTTGTTTGGAGAAAAAAAATATCCTGCAATGAATTACACATAATTATTGACCCTGGAGTATAAATAATGAAGGTAGGAAGCTTTTAAAATGTACATTATTAAACTGGTAGAATGTTTAGTGCTAGACAGACATCAGTGGTTTAGCAATTAAATGCATGTTTATGAACCCCTTCTAAATGGAAATTATGAATCCAAAAATTTTAAGATAATTTAAATCCAAAAGCTTTATGATAATTTAAAAAAATAAATTTTAAATTAAATTAAATTAAATTTTAAAAAACATATCGAGGGAACTAAATTGTCTTTGAGCTGTAAAATCTGTAATTTAAAATCCTATATTACACATAAAATGACATAAAATAAAAATTTTAATATAATAAAGATTTTAAAATAGTTTAAAATTAAAAAATCAAAAATAAACTTAAATAATAAAAATAAAAAATAATTTCAAATAAAAGAACCCACAGACACAGCAGCTTCTTTTAGGGCCTGTTCCAAGGGAATGGAAAGTCTTTCCATTTAATCTCCTGCTGGAATTTTCAGCCAGGTAAGTTCAGCTGAAAAAGGAAAGGATAGGGATGAGAGAAAAGCCTTGAAATAGTTGGGATCTTTGGTTCCAAAGCAAAGAACTTTGAGTATCTCTGGAAAAGGGCAAGTTTGGGTAAATTTGCAATTCTACAATTCTACAATTTGGGTAAATTGTAGAAATTGTGATTCCCTCTGGGTTTTCCCTGGAGAGGATGATGACGGGAAGGCACAGGACAAGAAACTGTTTAAATCTGAGCAGAGGCTTGAGCTCAACTTTGTGACAAGCTGGAAAACTGTCCCAGGGAAATGCTGGCAGTGGAGGCACCGCGAGATTTCGGGTTTAGGTGGCTGTTGCAGTTTGTGTTTATTTTGTTAAGTTGTTGTTAAATGCTTATGTTTACTGTGTTAAGCTATTGTTAAATTCGTCCCGTTTTACCCCTAGGTTTGTCAAAGCTGGTTCATCCCTAAGTTGTACCCTCCCCTAAAATCTGTCCCTCACGTCATCCTCCTCCCTTTGTTCCAGCCCCTTCCCTGCCAGTTAAGGCAACCCTGCCCCTTTTTCCAGAATGTTCCCTGTCCCTCATGCCCTAGGCCAATCCCTGGTTCTCCCACCCCTTTGGAAACCCCCCGACTCATGAGTGGCCCATGTGACTGATGTAAATGACCGGGGCCAGAGACTCTGGTGTCTCAGAGTAAAGCCTTTATTGAGGGGCCTATCTTTGGGAGGGGGAAGGTTTGGGGTCTGCGCACCACCGCCGCCGCTCCCTCTGACACGAGCCAGAGGAGGATCTCAGCTGCTTTGTCCTTCGAGCAGAGTCGTTGGGCAGAGCAGGGGCTTCCCTCCTCACAAACCTGGTCCGTGAAGCTCCCTTTGCAGCTCGTTGTTCCAGGGGGTGACTCTTACCGAGTTGCTCTCAAGTTGGAGTGGTGGAACTGGCTCGTCGTTAGGGGTAGATTCTGAAAGTGACTGGTTTTCCTCATTCCATGGCATAATTAGTTCTTGCACCAGGTGCTCTAACAGCCCGACTCGCTACTTTTATGACTCCTTCCTCGGCTTCATTTGCATCTCCTCCTATGGCGGTCGGGACGAGATCTCCTGGGATGTTTCGGCATTTCGTGTGATGATAGCGGCAGGGAGCGGCAGCGCCAGAGTTACCCGACGCAAAATAAAGGTATGCAGGGTTTAAGGTAAGTGGGATATTGGAACTGGGAGCTTTAGGGGGTACAACAGGTGAAGTATAATAAACAGGGCACCACACGGGGGAGAGGGGGTACAATTTCTCAATCTGGCATCAAACGGGAACAACATCAAACATGAACAACCTCAAACTTAACCTGAACAGGATCGAATTTTGTTTATATCAGTGACCTTTCCCTCTCCTTCCCCGATTGGTTCCGTGTCTCTGACGTAATCCCCCTGGTGCTCCCTGATTGGTTGTGCATCCGCTCCCTAATTTGCAAGTGTTTAAAACCCGGAGGCACGGAGTTATTTGGGCTCTTTCTCCGTGTCTCCTTCACTGGAATAAACCTTCTTTTGGCACCTCAAGGAGGAGAGCCTCCCTCTTTCTGCTCTGTCCCATCCTTGTCGTGCTCAGCAGGGCTGGCAGCTCTCCAGGTCCTGCTGTGACAGACCCAGGCCCTGGCGGGTGCCCGCTCCTGCCGCGGTGACAGAGCCAGCCCGGTGGGTTCCGTGGGCTGTGGCAGCTGGCTCCACGTCTGAGCTCTTCAAATCAGGCAGGAGAGGCTGCCAGGGTGCAGAAAAAAGGGAGGTTTCTGGGGTTTTCTGGCAGCTTCTTCCCTTGGTGCTGCTGAGGCACCTTCTGGGGACTCTGAGTCAGAGAAAGGGCAAGATTTAGGCCTGGCTCTAAGCCTGGCTCTTCTCCAAGCTGCTCTAATCCAGGTGGGATTGGAACAGATCTAAAATTCTATGGATTGTGCAAAACTTCTCACAGAGCCTGGGAAACCAATCCCTTGGCACAGGAGGTCATTGCACAGAGGACCAAGTGGAATATTGAGAATTATGGAATGGGTTGGTTGGAAGGGACCTCAAAGATCCTTTAGATCCAACGTCCTGCCATGGATAAGAACATTTTTCACTGTCCCAGGCTGCTCCCAGCCCCAGTGTCCAACCTGGCCTTGGGCACTGCCAGGGATCCAGGGGCAGCCTGTGCCAGGGCCTGCCCACCCTCACAGGGAACAATTCCTGCCCCAAATCCCATCTGACCCTGCCCTCTGACAGTTTAAAACCATTTCCCCCATTCCATCATTCCATGCCTGTATAAAATTCTCTCTTGCTATTTTATTATTCCATTTTACTTTATTTTATTTTGTATTTTATTTATTTTATTTTAGTTACATTTTATTTATTTTATTTTATTCTATTTTACTCTATTCTATTTTTTATTTTATTCTATTCTATTTTAATTTTACTTATATTTTATTTATTCTATTTTATTTTTTTAAAAATTTTATTATTTTATTTAATTCAATGCAGCTGATATTTGAAACACCCCAAATCCTGATGCTTTCATTGCTCATGTGGGAAAACCCAGCCTGGTCCCTCTGAATTTCCCCTCAGTTCCAGGAGAGGGAGGCATGGCAGAGGGAATTCCCCTATCCCTGGGGAGGGAATTCTCCGGGGAAGCTGCAGAAGATTTGGAATTTGGGTGGGGCTGAGCCCGGCTCCTTGTGTGGCATCGCCTCATTGCTCCATCCCTGCTGGGATCCGCCCGGGGAGCCCGGAGTGCTGGATCCCAGGGCACAGGGAATATTTCCCTGCCTGTCCTGACAGGCCCTGACCCCTAGGAGAACACTGCCTTTAACCTTTGTCCATGGAGAGGGCTTCCAAAACTTTGGGATGAAGTGGAATCTGTGAGTGTGTGAAATAGACAGTAGTGGAGTTTATCACAGGGTGAAAAATTCAGAGTTTTGGGTTTTTAGTATGGAGGTAGATGCAGGACAGAATGAAGGATTTTGGGCATTGTCTGATCTCCTTCTTCTTCTTCATCTCCTTCATTTCCTGCAGTGTTGGTGGCTCTGGGTGATTGGCTGGGGAAAGTCACAGTGCAGATGTTGTGTGACAGACAAATAATTAGTTATTGGTAGAAAAGTAGAAATAAAACAAGTTTTAAGAGTTAATTGGACAAAACAGCTTTAAAAGACCTTGAAGCTCCATCTTGTGACCTTTTTGCTGTCTTCTCCTTGTGCCCTAAGTCTGGTGCAGACGGCATGCAGAACTTCTGATAAGATAAAAATAAACAACAACCTGAAGACCGAAAAATTCCCGTTCATCTCTCAGTCCTGGCACAGAACTTTTATTAGGGATCTCCCACGCAGGGAGCCCCAACAGCAGAGGGAGGAATTCCTTGCTTCACACAGTTAATCAGAATTTTGGGAAGGGAATTGCAGATTCCCAGGCTGTGGAAACCTCGTGTGCTCACCACCAGAGCTCAGCCCTTCCCTCGTGCCAGGGACACTTGACCTCTCCCTGTGTCTGCGAAAAACTGGGAATATTTCCTGGATCCCCCAGCACACACGTTTTGCAGCAGGGTTTTCCTAAGAGAATTAGGAATGCAGTTTTTCTGGGAGCCAAACTCTATTAGGTTTTCTGATTTTTTTGTTTTGTTTTGTTTTGTTTTAAATTCCTGCCTTTTTGTTCCCAGCTTTCCAGCTGAGCCCGTTCCCCTGTGCTGGGCTGCCTTGCTCAGCTTTTGTGCTGCCAGGCTGGAATGTCCATGGAAGTAACTCCCAGCTCCCAGGAGGTGGGATGGATTCCCCATTCCCTCTTCCTGAGGTAAGAAATTTCGGGACACAGCTCATTTACAGGAAAACGTTGCCTGAGGGGCTGGTCTTGCCAATCCACAATGCCCTTCCCATTCCTGAGCTCCCAAGAACAACTTGAACACTGTGAAAAATCAGATTTTCCCATTATATTCCTGAGCTCAGTTTTACTCCTGTTGCCATTTTTCCAGCAGTTCCCTGACTGCTTTGTCCAGTGGAAACCTTCATTGCCAGAAGCCAAAATTCCCCTCCCAGCATCTCTCAGAGGTCACTTACAGGACATTTATATCCTGACCTTAAAGCTGCGCTGCTCCAGCCTCGTTGGTGTAACTGGAATAAACCAATCCCTGCTTTTCTCAAGCTGTGGATGCAATCCCACATATTATAAATTTATATTTATAAATTATGTATAATTTTATACACTATATACTATATAATATATATCATATATTATATTATATTATATTATGTTATATTATCTTATCTTATATTATATTATATTATATTATGTCATATTATTATTTATATTTATATTTATACTTATATTTATATAAATCCACTTATTTCCACAGTTTCTGAGCTGCATCCAAAGCAGGTGGGCAGCAGGAAAGGGATTGGAATTGTGCCCTGTGCCCCCACAGGTGAGACCCCACCTGCAGAGCTGATCTTTAAGGACCTTTCCAACCCAAACCATTCCATGATTTCATGATTTCCTACCCTCCAGAGGCTGGACTTTCATGCTTTAAGGCAAATTTTAATGGCCAGAACTGTGAATTCCATGAAATAATATATAAGGTTTGGTCTAAGGGATGAAATATTGGAATTCTTCATCATTTGAACGGACCGTTCAAGCGAACAAACTCCAGTGAATTAAAATTTCACAGTCTGAAGTGTTTTATTGTTCCAATTCATTTGGAAGGATTTGGGAGAACATGGCCCCTGAGTCTGGAAAGAAACCCCAGACTGAGCTCACCCAAGAACTCTGGAGGATTTCTTGCTGTTTCAATGTGAAAATGAGGATGAATCTGAAAGAAGTGGCCGAGCCCCTCGGGATCATGTCCTGGTTAGCCATTCCCCAATTCCAGAATGTTCCCCATCCTTTTCCCAGCCCTGATCTCTGCCCCTTCCCTCCTCCCACCCAGAGGAGCTGTCCTGTGTGTCTCCAGGGCTGCCAGACTTGGCCCAGCAGGAAGATGAGGAAATCCTCCTCCATGACCACCAGAAGGGCCCCTGGGAGCCGCCAGAGGCCACAAAATGAGGGGATTTGTTGGCAAAGAAACATCTTTTCCCTGACTGAAAACGTCCATGAGGGAATCTGATTTGGAGTTCATAACCCAGAGGTTCTGTGAGAACACAGCAAGCTCTGGAGTCTCCTGGTCTGGGATAAAGCAGAGGAGGAGGATTTCCATGGACACTCCAGGGTGAGATTTTATGCTGCACATGGGGTTTTTTTCCCCCCTCTCTTTTCCTACCAAACCCAGAATTTTGCTTTTTTAAAATAATTTTTATAATTTATGCCTATTCTGAGCCTATTCGTGCTGTGCAGAGGGAAGGCAGGACAGAGCAAACCACGGAGGTCACGACTCTGATCCTGTGGGAAGCCGCTCTCCAAGCTGGAAATTCGAGGTAAATCTCTGCTGGTGATAAACACTTGGTGCATATTTAAGGCCACGGCTGTTCCTTGGGTGCCCTTGGTTGGTGTAAATAAACTTCAGCTCGGTTTGTGGCAAACCTCAAATATTTGACTTCGGGCTCAGCAGAGGACGCGGAGTTAGGAATCTGCATGGGTTTAACACTGCCCTGATCGTGTGGGATCCCTCCTGAAACCCCAAGATTTTCCAAGGGAAACAGTGAGAGAGGGTTAGAGGAGCCTCCTCTCAGGTGGTTCTGCTGAACATCCATCAGGAAATCCAAGGAAAATGTCGTCAGCTCCTCTCCATTCCACCAGTTTTATTCACTCCCATGGTAATTCTGGGAGAGACTGACACAACCCTACGGACACCTTTACCTGAGGCAGGGAGAAATGGAACATTCCTGGGATCTATCCTGATTTATCCCATCCACATCCCTACTAAACCCAACGGAGCCTCCTGGAGTGGAGCCTGAGTGTTTTCATCACCGTCACCTGATTTTTGGGAGCACAAGGAACACTCAGGAGCTCCACTTTTGGAAAGTTCTGAGCAAAGCCAGATGGATCTCAGATTCCTTGGCTCTGAACTGCCTGGATTGTGCAAAGCTGGTGGCTGCACTGCTGGAAAATCCTGAATTGCTCAGCACAGGGGGTTCTTTGTCTCCTCTGCTTGGAATTACGAGCAGGAAGAAAGCAGAAGTAGCAGCAGTTTCACCCTGGTCACTGCAACTTGGGAACATTCTTGGGAGAAATCTGGCTCCTTGCGGCTGCTAAGGGGGAGCTGGAAATGGAAATGAATGGAAAAATAGTCCAGAAAAATATTTATTGTGTGTGACAGCCACACCTGTGCTCCAATGAACACAAAATCATGGAATCCTGGAATGGCCTGGGTTGGAAGGGACAACAAAGGTCGTGTCATCCCATCCCAGTGCCATGGCAGGGACACCTCCCACTGTCCCAGGCTGCTCCAAGCCCCAGTGTCCAACCTGGCCTTGGGCACTGCCAGGGATCCAGGGGCAGCCCCAGCTGCTCTGGGAATTCCACCCCAGCCCCTGCCCACCCTCACAGGGAAGAATTTTTTCCCAATATCCCATCCAGCCCTGCCCTCTGGCAGTTTGAAGCCATCCCCCCTTGTCCTGTCACTCCATCCCTTTTAAAAGTCCCTCTCTGTATTTCTTGAGCTCTTTAGGGATTCAGCTGAAATTCCAACTATGGAAGCCCCGAATTCAGTTCATCCAGCTCTGTCTAGCCTACCACTGGAATTTGGAATTCAATGAGTTTTCCCAGTGTGTTTCTGAGGTGCTGGAGGTGCTGAGGGATGGTCTTGGATGGCTTTTCCAGCCTAAATGTTTCTGTGAGGTTTTGGTCTTGGTCCTTCTGGTTTGGGCCAGGCTTTATCTGCAGGGAGATGTGCCCACCTCAGCCTAGGGCGTTTTGGTGGGAAATTTCCCCTCTGGAAGCTCTTGCATGTAGCAGAAAATGCTTTAAAGACAGTGAGAGTGACCTGGAGATGAGGATTTCCAGCAGAATCCCTCAAATTAAAGCTTCATTCCATGACTCAGAGGATGCTGTTTTAAAAGGAGGCAGAAATTGTCTTGAGTAACACAAAACCAAAACCTTTGGCTCAACGAGTTTTGCTGATCCCCTTTCGTGTATTTAATTTCATGTTTTTGGCACCACCATCCCAATAAAGCTGAACTCTCCTGTTCCCTGTACAGAAACTCCTCGTTTGGAGCCACGCAGATTTTCCTTCCCGCCAGCCCGCTCCACGCCTCATTTCTGATTCCCGGTTTTTCTCCTCCCTGGCCACTTCTGTCCGTCTGTCCAGGTGGGATTTGGCAGTCCCAGGGGTTGGGCTGTGGGTGGTGGGGCTGTTCCTGTCAGCGCTTGGCCGCGGTTCTTCCCGAGCTCCAGTTTCTTCCCACCCACGTGGACGGGACAGGCAGTGCCTGTGGAATTCCCACAAGGAGACAGGAAAACGCAGAAGCCTTGGCTTTGGTTCGGGATTTTAGGAGTTGGGTTTTAGCTTCTGGATCCCAGGAGCAGGAATGGGAATGGCAGAGTGGTGTGGAAATGGAAGGAAGCGCAAACGCCAGGAGCAGCCGGTACCAGGAAACCACATTTTTATAAAAAAAACCAAAGACAAACAAGCTCCGGTTTCAGCTGGCTAAAAAACATCTTTCAAGGTTAAAATATCTGGCTCCTTCTCCAGCCTTTTGTTGGGAATTCTGTCCCAGACACCTCCAGCTCTCTGTTTCTCCCTGGGAGGGATGAACAGCTGCAGGTTTTGGGAATGTTCTCCTCCCTTCTTTCCTGGCAGGTAGAGGCAGCTCTGGAGCATTCTGAGGAATCTTTGCACCAACAATGACAGCCAAAATCTTCCTGAGGATGACAAATTTTGGCCCTACTGATTTTTTTTAAGTTTTTTTTTTTGGTTTTTTGGGGTTTTTTGGTTTTTTGTTGGTTTTGTTTGTTTGTTTGTTTGTTTGTTTTTTGTTGAGGAAACGGTGCAAAATGTTCAGTGAACAACAGGTTGGGCACAGAGGTGACCCCAAAATTTGTCAGTTCAGTGGAGCAGATGAGCCACCACTAAACTTGATGGAGCTGCAGCAGCTTGGAGGCTGAGCCAGAGCACAAAGAAGCCCTGAATTTTTTTTAAAAAATTCAAATTTAGAGCACCACAGGAGGCAGAAAACTGCTGGAGTTCCTGGATGTGATGTAACTCTGCTGGCCCAGCCCATCCTGAGGTGCTCCTCTGGGATGTGCTGAACCACCAAAATTCACAGCGTAAGTTCTCAGAATAGGCATAAATTGTCAAAAAAAAGCAAAATTCTAACATTGGCAAAGCAGAGAGAAATCTGCAGGTGGTCCTGGAAGAGGTGATTTGCCAGACTGGAGATTTGGGCACGCCCACACCAATGTCCTCACGGAGAACAGAAACCCAGCCCCGTAGGAAAAAACAGGATTCCAAAGCAGGAGAAGGCAACTCGTGGTTTATGAATTCCAGAAAATTGCAGGTCATTTTTAGCTAATGCAAAAATTCTGGTCATTAAATCACAGTAAGAGCAGAATTGGTGTTGCCTGGCTCTCGGCAGGGACTGACAGGGATTCCAAGGAAAACAGGAGTTCCCATCACCAGGAGTGTCCTCCCAGCTTCCAGCAATGGGTGACTCCTCACATCCTTGAGCCAGAGGTTGGATCTGCCCCATGGTGTGAAGTGTGAAGTAATATTTATTGAAGTTTTCCTTATGATTTTTCCAATTCGCATTTCTGATATCCAATTCAATTCCACAGAGTTCTGCATCTGAATATGGGGAAGATTTGTCTCTTGTTGAATTTGACCTCATGGACACAGAGGTGAACATGGCCAGGAATGACAGAGATCCTGAGTGAGTCATTCCAGTTCCTAGCCCATTCCACAGAGTGCCATTCATTTTTTTGGGAGACCTTGTCTTAGCACATGAAGAACCTGGAGAACTGGAAGAGGTTTAATAAACCAGCCCTGTGTTCTTTCCTAATTTTTTTTTCCCCATAAACAACTGTTGATTCAGTCAGCATTAATTTGGGAATTTTAAAGAGTTGCTTTGAAATTCAGGTTGAAGAGTATTATTTTAATGCTGTAATGAACTTAGCTGTGAGCAGAGTAAAAACCAAGCTTTCACAACATTTTAGCTCCAAAAAACCTGAGACAATGAAGGTGTTTCCCTTACAAAATCTTCCTGTGTCTTGTTCTGACAATATCTGACAAATATTATAATAATCTTCTTATTGTTTGATTATCTCACCCTATATCAAGACAAAATGAATATAGATTATATTGCAAATAGTTTTATTTTGCTGATTCACTGTGTGGACTTACACCCTTATCTTTTACACAGGGAATGGAGAAAGTCAGATGGGCCACAGAATTCCAGATCTGTTTTTATGGATTTTATGATGCAGAAGAAAAGGTTGTGTGAGGATCTTACAGCAACTTTCAATATCTAAAGGGGTACAGGGAAGCTGGAGAGGGACAATTCATGAGGAGCTGGAGGGACAGGACAAGGGGCAGTGGCTTCAGATTGACAGAGGACAGGGTTGGATGGGATTTTGGCAATTAGGAATTGTTCCCTGGCAGGGTGGGCAGGGGCTGGGATGGAATTCCCAGAGCAGCTGGGGCTGCCCCTGGATCCCTGGCAGTGCCCAAGGCCAGGTTGGACACTGGGGCTGGGAGCAGCCTGGGACAGTGGGAGGTGTCCCTGCCCATGGCAGGGCTGGAATGAGATCATCTTTCAGATCCCTTCCAACCCAAACCATTCTGTGATTCCATGATTTTATTCCAGTAGTCACTGATGTATTATTTAGGTGCTCTTTCTCATCAGACTCATATTTAAAGCAGGAAGAAAGCATATTTTAATTTTTCCAAGGACGACATTTGCATTTCCACTTGCTTAGAAACCTCTGTGGGTCACCTGTGCTGTTTGCTGCTGGAGCTGCTGTTGGTTTTGTCAGAGTGTTCCTCACATCAGGGCTTTTCCAGGAATTCCAGAGCCTCCATTCATGGCTGAAGGTGGCAGGGGCACCTGGCGGAGCTGAGCAGGAGGAGCTGGGAAGCAGAACCACCGGGATTGATCAGATCTCTGTGGTTAAACCCCAGGTCCCCCCCAGCTCCAGGGAGGCCCCTCTGCCACCCTGCACATGTCACCACTTCAGAGGGCAGGGGAAGCCAGGGGCTGAGCGAGGACAAACTGTCACCTCAGGAGTCACACGGGAATGGGGCTCGGCCTCCTCCTGCTCTCCAGGCTCAGAGATTGTGGCTGATAACTCACAGAGATAAGGGGCACCCTCCTGGCTGGCTCCAGCAGCTCTGCAGGGTGAAATACCTTCATTAACAAAGCCTCCCCTGAAGAGTGAACTCCCAAGGCACCAACAGGACATTTTCCTGATTAAAATTCCCATATTTAGGGCATCAGAGGTGCTCCAAATCCCCCTGTGGCACCACACTGCTGCTGGGTGGGTTATGGGGATGTGCCTTTGGCAAAGTGAACAAGCAACACTTACTTCCCTCCTGGGTTCAGCCTTGGAGGAGCGAGGTTTCCTGAAGGAAAAACTGAGGAATGAGGATTCAGATCCTCTGAATGCCAGGTCTGGATGGGATTTCACTGGAACACATCTCCCATGCAGTGCTGGGAGGACAGGGAGGGTGCCAGAGGAGTAGGAGTAGGATTTACTTGTCCCCTGCTCTGCTGAGGCCAGGTTGGACAGGGCTTGGAGCAACCTGGAATGAGGGAGGGTGTCCCTGCCCATGGCAGATGATCTTTAAGGTCCTTTCTAACCCAAACCATTCTAAGATTTGAGGTTTCTAATATCTAATTTGAAGATTGATGTTTCTCATCTCCACAATTTCATGTTGTGCCATGTGAACTGCCCTTGTTTTCTTCCTAACAGATGGGTCCTGTCATCTAAGAACTGCCCTAAATTCATGACAAATTAGGTTCATCACCTCTGGGGAGCTTCCCAAACCTTCCAGAAAACCAGAGGAAGCTTAGCAGCTCTCCCCCATCCTGAGGGCAAACACACTCTCTCTTTTCCTGGCTGCTGCAGAGAGCAAGGGCACTTTGCTCCACTCAGGTGCCAAAGCCAGGCTGAAAACAGGAATTTCACTCCTTTAATTCTGGTAGAGCTCCTGTTCTGCCCACCCAGTCCTGCTGTGTCATTGCAGACACATTTCCTAAGGGTCACCTTTCCTTCAGGAGCCAGAGGTGTCACCCACCTGTGACCAGAAGCCCAGGAGTGAGGGAGTCACCTTCTTCCACTGCTTTCCTTCCTTGCGTCCTCCAGAAATTTGCCTGGATCCAGAACACGAGAAAATTAAAAATTCATTTCTGTAGCTCTGTTTAAGTGGGAGAAATGAGGAATTCAGCTTGTGAGAGGGCAGTGGGAACCCCTCTGACTGGGCTCCATCCCTCATCCAAGGCTCTCCAAACATCCCTGTGCCTCATCTGCCATGAGTTCATCATCATCATCATCATCATCATCATCATCATCATCATCATCATCATCATCATCATCCCCCAGCCTCAGGGCACCCCAGAACAGGAATGTGAATAATCCCTACAGAGAAATCTCAGGGGTGAACCCCAGCTCTTACTGGTTTTGCATGGCAAACACCCACAGATACAAGGTTTTCCAAACAGGACAGAAATTCCCTCCTCTTTGTGTGTGCTGATGTCCAAATTTAAGCTGTTTTAGCAGTGGCAGCTGCCCTGAAGGAAATGAACTTTCTCCCCCCCAAAAAAGAAGCCCAAGGTGGAGGTTGCTGCCTCAAAATACCTGAAATCAGACAGAAACGGTCAAAGTAGTAACTCTGTAATAGTAATTTGTACTAGAACTTTTTAATTTTTGTTTTTTGGAGAGCGCTTCCCATTCTTTGATTTTTTGTTTTCATTCTTTGCAATGTTCCTGGCAGTTTTGTGAGGACAATGATGAAAAATGTTCCTTCTAAAATGTGAAACTCATAATCCAATAGTGATGATCAAACCTTTCTGTCTCAATAAACTAATTATAATGAGCAATTATGAACTGCTTTATCCTTTCACAGATTTCCAGGATCCTGCAATTGGGGTTGGAAGGATCCTCCTTGCAGCAAGTTGCAAAATGAGGCCATGAGGGTGTGAGATTCTGAACCCAGAACCCTCCCAGTCAGGGAAAAGAGCTCTCAGTTCTCTTCCTGATCTTATTAAAGCTGGGCTAATGAAGTTTTAATATTCCCTACCTGGATTAATTGCCTGGAATTCATGGGATATAAATTTCCATTTCTTTTTCTGCCAAGTCAATGATACCCTGCAACCCCCAAAATACAGAGGGGACAGAAGTTTTGCACAAAAATGAAAGCAAATGCTCCACTCTGGAACGTCAGCATTTGCTGAGGGCAATCCAAGACGAATTCCAGGCCACATTTTTTAATTCCTGTTAAAATTCACGTGGGGTGGATTGCAACAGCTCAGCTGCAACTGGGTCTATACAGAGGAAACTCCAAACTCCAGCCTCTGACTAAATGATGGCTGGCCTTGGGCACTGCCAGGGATCCAGGGGCAGCCCCAGCTGCTCTGGGAATTCCATCCCAGCCCCTGCCCACCCTGCCAGGGAGGAAATTGTTCCTAATATCTGATCTAAATGATGAAATTTAGGGTAAATATGGCTGTTAAAACAAGTTTTTTTAAAGCAGTCTGATTCAATTTAGGTTTTTTTTCTCTGTTCCAGGCTTGACACAGCACAGGAATAAGGTGGATGTGAGACATCCAAGAAAAAAAAAGGCAAATTCCAAAGAAGGCAATCGATGAAGGCAATCTATATCTCATTCACATTGTTGAATAAATAATAACAGAGGAGGTCTAAAATTAGATTGGAGAAGAAACCTGAACTAGCCTGAGCACGGGCTGGTGCAGCCTCACTGCTGGACTGGAGAGTGGGGATCTCAGCTGGGACTGGGGCTGGGACTGGGACTGGGACTGGGACTGGGACTGGGGCTGGGACTGGGACTGGGACTGGGACTGGGACTGGGACTGGGATTGGGACTGGGATTGGGA
>VWZV01016882.1:1306-15887 GCA_013397155.1 Irena cyanogastra | reverse complement strand
AGAGCCTTAAAATGCACACAAATATAGTACATGAAATATGTAGCACTATTAGTTAATTTTTTTAGCAAAGGACACTGAAAAATGGAACATAAAAATTATACTTCTGGGTTTTCACCTTTTTATGTTTATCACAATTTTAATCTTTACAAGTAAATATTCTAAAACGAGGTTATTTGTGATTACTGCTGGCTCTTTGTGGTCTAAGCCTATCACTCACATAATTATATGAATTAAAAAACAGATTGTTCCTGATTTCAGACTCTAAAATTCACTCCCCCTCCCACTACTATGTTTTATTATATTACATTAATTACTATCATATTGTATCATTTCATATCATATCACTCTATTTATTAGGTTAGTATAATATTATATTTTAATAGAAGAAAATCTTCATTAAATCTTCTTCCAATCCATCTATATTGCCATATTATGATATTGTCCCTTAGATGGCATTTTGATGATTTCTTTTGGTTCAAAGGAAAGTCACATGGTTTTTTAAATCTATGATCTTACTTATGCATCTTACACCTTGTGCTAAACTACTTAGGCCCTGGAGTTAAACTTTGTCTTTACCTCAGAGGTAGATTGCAACATTTCACTGACATCATGGACAGGAAAAGTTTGGACTAACCAATAGTGCCTAGACTTATACAAGATCCTCGTGGAGGAAAGTTTGCCTGTTCTCCAAGGAAAGGGAGGAGAAGGGCATTAGTTCTCAGAGAGCTAAAATGACTGAATTTAAAAATCGTCCCCAAGGCAATCCAAATGGGGACAGTCCCTTACTGATAAGATTAAAAAACTGTAAACCTTATCCTCCTGGGTATTATTTGGGCACACAATTGGCATGACTCAAAAATTATGGCAGACTGAAATGCCATTCTAAGAGACAAAATCTAAAATATGTAAAAGGAAGGGCAGTTGTCTGTGCCATTCTAGGTGCATCTCTAGTAACTGCACAAGAATGATTAGCTTTTCAGAAAAAGGATAATAAAACTACATAATCTTTGTAAGATTTGGTAAAATCTTTGCAAGGATAATTGGGAAAGAGCTCTCCTAGGTTGCCACAGAACATGAGGCAACCAGAAGAGAAAGGGAAAGGAGGAAGTTACTCTCATTGACCCTACAAGAGTCATTGGAATGACAGGAAACCCTCATGAGGGAACAAGAAACTAGAGAATGGGAATCACGTACTATGAATACAGGGCACTCCTGGATGATTTCAAATACCAAGTCCCCTTACCCCCCTGAGAAATTGGAGAAACAAAGTATATTACTTGGGGAATGATAATGAAGTTAAACTGTGCTCCTTCATTAAAACTGAAACTTTAGATATGTTCAGGGTGGAGCTCAGCAAAATTCAACACACACAGCCCTGTACACAGGTGAAGCCCTAGCTCAAATACAGGAGAAGTACAGTAGAAATGAGACAGAAACTGAATATATTTAGAGGGTGTCTCTTACTGAGGGAGATTGGAACTTGTTGAGTGAAGCAGAAGCAAGGGGATGTTGGCATCCAGGAGTCTTCCCAACCACAGGTGATAACCAAGAGCCATGATCCTAACCCAGAGGGCAGCATACTGGTCAGGAGGCTTGGATCCTGTGGAGGGAAGAGAATAACATATATCTAAAAGCCTCATAATTGGTCATATACTGAAAACTGTGTAAAAGGTGGTGTGTTTCCAGTTAATGCATACACAGTTATGGGAAGCTCAAGGTAACTCTCCTATGGAAATGGAAGCTGATCATCTTCAATTTCTGTTTTTAATCAAATGTAGAATTTGCCTAGCGCACTGAAAATTCACACCAAACACTGACCTGAATGAATGAAGTCAGCTCCCACACCCACAAACAGAATGCACGTGTCTGGACTCATCCAGAAGTAGCCCAGTATGTTAGTGGTCGTTGGTTGGAGACAGAAATGACACAGACTCATGAGCAGCCCTCAACAAGCATCGTGTTTTATGGTTCAGAGCTTTCTTATATAAGGAGTTCAAAAGTCCCAGGTCTACACAACTAATTGGTCTGAGTCTTAACACCACGCAGTTCTTTGACCAGTAATATGTCTGCATTTATGGTTGAAAGGGATTGGTTGTGGTGCTCTGTTTGAGTTCAAATCTATCATATCACTGTTCACCTAGGGACTTGTTCATCAAACTAGGAGAGACAAATTGGGTTTCTTATTATTGCCAGATTTATCTGTCCAGTTACAGACTAGCTGTACTGTGACAGACCAGGACTTACGAACTTATGGGAGACAACTGGCAGTTTCCAGTAACACCAATCCAACTAATAAAGAGTAGGCTGATGTTAGCAGAGTAAGGGAGATCTGGAAATCTCCAGTACACCACTCATTCAGTGTCATTTCACTCTAGTTCACCCTAAGGGGTTTATTAAGAGGAACTTCAGTTGCCTTCCCTCAAGAGTAACACATCTGGTCCTCAAATGAGAACCTCATACTCTGGATGAGAAATAAATAAATAAATAATAATTAAAAAAAAAGCTGATTGACACCATTCTGTATATCCGTCCTATATAATTATTCTCTTTCCACCAATCCACAGAAAGTCATCTGACTGAGGGAGGATGTTGGAGGACAGCCAACTCCCAACACTTCAGCAAGCAGTCTGAGCCACATTTCATACACATCACTTGTAGTTTAGACCTGGCCTGGTTCCACTGCTGCCAAAGGTAGTTTTACTGTTGCAACAGGGAGTGGAGAACTAGAGTGGTCAAAAAGCCAAATATTAAAATCTGAGTAATGACCAAATTTGTCAAGACTGGCATCTGTTTGTAATTAGAAGAGAGCAGACTCTGGAAAATAAATTAATCCTTAAGGTATAGTCCTTCAGTTTCTGGGTGGAAGTGAGATATACTTAGGCTGATTTTGAACTTTTTTTGGAAAAGCTCCAGAAACATAGCTCATAATACAAACATATTAGGTTGTTTGGCCAGGAGACAAGTTCTCTATGAAAGGAAATTAAATGAAGGCATTAAGAACATTTTGATCAAGTAAATTAGTAGGTAGATTTGTAATAAACTTTGTCAAGAATGCTTGCCTAATTAGATATAATAGCTATAAAAAAGAACTATAGCTATAAAAAAGAACTCTGTATGGACAGACAGAGATGCTGAAAGAAATATTCAGCTCTTTGATAGAAAATTTCCTTGTTATTGTTTTACAATTTTTACATTTTTGTGGTTTTTCACTCACCTCTTGAGCAAAGCACCTGGGACTTCAGAATTTGAAAAACATCTTGTCCATGGTTTCAGACAATACATGTGGACCACCGGTCTGCCAAAACTATGCCTTTAGCTTTGAAGATCGATATAATAATAATAAAAAAAGATAACTGAAGGGAAAAAAACATTTCTCCTTTCTTGAACATTGACTCTAGAATGTCAGGATAAGAATAAGGTTATCTTCTTTCCACACTGCCAGCTGTAATATGATGTAAGTATGCTTGGAGAGTAACTTTTCTCTCATGATGTCTCTGCTTCTATCGCAGAGTTAGAGCATCAAGTAAAAGTACTATCAAGCACAGATTATTAGCAGAATTCTCAGTTTTTGTCATGAAACATGCAAAGAGATGCTTGTCAAGACTAAAAAGGAAGTTTTTTAGGAAAAAATTTTTTCCAGTTTACACAGTGAAGAATGCTTCCCAAATTCTGGTAGATTACTAGTCCCTGCTGGTATGTTCTACAGTTTCATAGAAAAATGGTTATATTATTACAATGAATCTTATATGGTGAAAGTCAGATTTGTAAAACAATATATGAAGATTTGATGTCAAAGCAACTTGACAACAAATGTCCCTAAATACAAACTGCTTAAAGGCGATTGATTATTTCAGATTTATATAAAATACAAAAAAGAAACAAATCATCATTTCTTAAAAGGAAGCCATATTTGCAAATAGATCTAGTCTTTAATAAAAATCCCAATATTATATGCTGATTTTTTCAGCTGTCAGGTTTTAGTTTGTTAACTCCCAAAGAGCTCAGAATTAGAATAGATTCTATTTTTTATATACAATGCAAGTTACCTACACAAATAACCACTGAAGAAATAAAACAGTGGCAGGAAAACCTCAAATAACTGTGTCAAATTCTCTGGGTGTTATAGTGACATAATTTACAGGAGTATCCATAAATATAAAGTTGTGCTTCCTCCTACTTCACGTTCACGAAAGAGGAGTCATGAACTGGTAAAGCTATTTTCTTTAAAAGTGCAAAAATGGTAAGAGCCAATTTTGGACAAAAATAATGCTGATTTTCTCCTTCCAAAGTAAGAATTTTACAAGCTCTGCTGTGTAGGCAATATTTTTCATCTCCTGGAATGGTTATCAGGGAAGTATTGTTTGCAGTATAGTGATTTTTACTGCAACCACAGCAAAAAAAAAAAAGTATATGTTCTAAATGAAACTCAATAAAAGCTCAGTTGAAGAAAAGAAGCAAGCTTGAGAAATGTAATTACATTGGAAGTGTGGTAACTAGGAGCTTTTGAACAGGACAGGTTTCGTTAAGTATCCATCTGCATCCTAAAATGCCTTAATACCTCATAAATACAACCTCAGTAGTAAGTCTCTCTCAGTGCAAGAAGAAATTAAGATTTATCGGAGAAGTTTTAGTCAGAAACAGGTAACTTTTCTTCATCCAAATTAGTTATGCATCTAGGCATCAACAACCAAAATTTAGATCCAAACCATGCAAGTGATGCCTTAGGATTTTAGCTTTTTTATTTTTCATGTATTTGTAATCTTGCAATTCTTTAGTGTATGACTCAAAACTCCACATAGAGTGTTAGCTACTGTCTTCACATTTTGGTCAGACAGCACAATTCCTCTCTAGGTGTGGGAATCAAGAACATCTCACTGTCTCAGGCCCTGAGAAATGTCAACAAAAGGGAGTGGGGGGGGGGAATAAACTTGGGGTAAATTACTTCATTACCTGAAATTGTAATTGGAAGATTAACCTCCAATATGCAAATGGACCAAACGTGTAATAAAAGTGTGAAAAACCCCATGACACTTTGTCCATTTTTAGGTGTAGCTCCTGGGTGGGCTTCATCTGCCCAACATGTACCTGAAGGCCCTTCAATAAATATAACTGCTTTTTATTCCCTTAGTTTTTTTCTGGCATCTGTTTTCAGGTAGCCCCATCACAGAAGCTCTTATTTTTTGCTGATAAAATTCTCCATGATGTAAAGGACTTTTTCGGGGCTGCCAAAAATTATTCATCCTTTGACAGGTGTTCTCTGTCTTGATAGAATATTTGGAACCTGTCCATCCTTTTGGTGCATAGCAGTGCAGGTGAAGCTATAGAATAAAGCTCTCCTTTAGAATAGAAGTCTCTTTAGAATAAATACTGGGCTACAGAATTTTTGAAAAGTAAAGTGTTTTGAATAACTGTGTAATGATCTGAAGTATGCCGGCTTTTTATGTTGTTTGAATTTATGTAATGAATTGAGCAAAGAGTGGAATAAGAGTGGAACATTCCTCTGGAACTGTGGTCATTGCTGAAAACAGTTACATTCTCCCTCTCCTTCTTTCTTTTCAGGCTATTGGTACAGAGTATTCCCTGAAACACAGAGAACACTAGTAGAGTCCTTTATTAGGCAGATATTAAAAACCAGAAAAAGTCAATGTGCTGACGTTTGTGTCACCCTGTGACATGTCAAACCTCTTCAGTCTCTCCTACAAGACACTATAAAACTTCCTCCATAACTCATTTTTCCATAACTCTGTGTATTGTGACTCACTGTAAGTCTGCATTTACAGTGTGGTCGTGAAACAACCATGGCATATGATAGTTTCAGAAACCAGAGACAAAGATTTCTGATACATACCCCTCAGCACCTGCCTAGTGCCACAAGCCTTTATGCCCTCCAACTCTTTTATCTTCACAGGAAGCCTAACTCAGAGCCAGAGCTTTGAAAAGGCAGAGGACTGACTTCTGTCTTGCTCCTTTTTATCTCCTCCTCACTCCTTAGTCTGGGTTTAGCACACATATCAGTGAGTTGTAAGCCAGTCGAAAGCATTATTGATTCTGGAATGTATGTACTGGGTTGGGTGCCTGTGATCAAGATAAATTGTTAACCTTTTTCAATAAGGTACTCTAATCCAAAGAGCCACAAGAGTTTACAGCGGCCTGCTCCAAGGCATTGCTAGTGAAATAAAGAAGTATTTCTGAAAGTAATCATCCAGCAGGAAATGGAGACAGGTTCTACGTGTATATGGTTCTTCAGGGGTGACAAGAAAAACCTTTAAATTACAGCTAGGACTAGAATAAAAAGTGGTTGTTGGAGGAAGGAAAGGGAAGGGTCTTAGGGTTAATGATTAATTTCCAGAACAAAGTCTGTCAGTAATTGACACAATGATTCTTGTCCTAGAGGAAAATTTTACAGTTTGCTTTCTTCACACCAGAAAAGTTATTCTTAAAAATAAAGGAAAATGTGAGAGAGTTCAGAACTTTAATCTCTTAAATAGTTTGAAAAGGGACAAGTTTGAACTGGAACAAGTAAACTAGTGCTGAATATTTAAAAGATGGTAGGGTGCAGATTTGAAAGTTACTTAGGGAATTAGGACAGAACACTTAAGAGACTTTTACAGTGCAACAGAAGATATTGGAATGGTACCCTACTTTTTTTCAGGCCTGATAGCAGTGTGGAGATGCCACACTAGTCTACCTGCTAAAATAGGAGTAGTCTAAATGGCCTCAATATAGCCAGATACTTAGGGGACGAATGAACTGGACAACCATAGGGCTATAAACTTATATAAGTCAACCTGCATGAGCTCCACTGAATCACTTTAGTAGGGCTCCATCATTAAATATTACAGAAGGCACAAAATCCTGTCCCTCATCACCAGTACAATCAATTCAGGCAAACTATGAAATATTAAGATCCTATATCTATTTTTCTCCTAAATTGGTTTTTGAATCTGTCTAACTCCTACTATTCAGGGAATTGTTTGCTCTTACTATTTTCTTCTAAAGATACTTTATCCCTTCAGGATATTGCTCTTTATATATTTGTCACATTTTGGTAGCTGTAGCAGGAACAATTCCTATTGTAGTACTGATTCTTTCTACTAATGTCACCTCTAATTTGACTCCAAAAAGAACAAGATCTGGACCTATTTCTTGTTTATGGGAGCACAGAAAATTTAGTATCCTGGTAACACAGATATTTATTTTGTCTCTTCCTACTGAAACATCTGAAATCTTTTTCAGAAGCCCTGCCAGGCTGCTGAAATGTCATCAAAATGTATGCCAGATGGTCATATTCTCAAGAGGATTTCCCCTAACATGCCTACCTCAGGGAGCCAGGACCCTTATGTCCTGCACTTCACAGTCAAAAAGGATTTGGTTATGGTGTTCTAAATATCAACATCTGTCCCTAACATTAGTTCTATCCTTGAAAGTACTAAATAAGTACTAAAGAATAAATGTCTTATCCAGGCCCTGTAAAGGTGAGCGGAAAAATAAATCATACAGAAATAACTGAAGAGGATAGAGGTTAAGTAATAATGCTACTGGATAGAAAATATTAAAACCCAGATGTAGACATACCTGAAAGTTGGCAAAAAGAGTGGATTTATATTTTTGGTCTAGAAATACGTTAGAGTTTTTTTACAATTTCACGTATTTAATACAGAATTATATTTTTCTCAGAGTATGAATGCTGTAATTTTCGAGTTAGAGATACTGGTTATACTGAACTTAGTGTAATGCAAGATTCTAAATCAATAGAATTATTCAATGACTGACTGAGGCACCTATGTGAACAAAATGTCCAGATTATGAATTGCAGTCTTCCCACAGAGTTATGTAATTTCCCATGTCACACATGTAATGCATTATTCAGACTTCCATTTCAAGACTGGATTTCATAGTATCAGTAGCTAACTATGTGAGATCAGTATATCTGAAACTGTGTGGCAGAAAAGCAGCAGAGTATTTATTTAGCATAATCTGTATGTATGCTGGTTAATAATGGCAAGTATTGAGTATCAAATCTTCAGTGAAAGAAAACCACAATTTGTAATCATCTCTTGCCCCTGAGGCAAACTGTGAATTGAATTATAACATACTTCTTCTCTTGAGATTTTTCTCTATTGGCAGTTGTCTCACTTTGCAGACAAGTTTAGGAGAAAATGCTCTGAAGGAGTGTTTCCTCTAAAAAAGAGGTTCCAACAATCTCTTTCTGCCAATGAGAGGTTAACACTAGTGAATGAAAGAGAAAAAATCCAACCATTTATTGACAGAGTGCTAACATGATACAGGAAAAAAATGGTGAATAACTGCTAGATATTGAACTGTCAGACCTTGCTCCCCCCCCAAACAAGAACAAAGAACCCCAAAATGCCAGACAAAGAGAAAAGAAAAAACAAAAACAAACAAACAAACAACAAAAAAACCCCAAAAACCAAAACAACCAAAAAAACCAACCAACAACCAAAACAAAAAACACAATGGCTGCAAGGTAGTGAGGAGGAGAAAAAGAAAATAGTGCCAACTTTTGCCTCAGGGAAGGAAAAAACAAAGGATTCACACAGCAGCTTTGACAAAAACAAATGGAAACCTAGTGAATTTCTGATGTTGGTCTCCACAGCAGATGAAGCTGGAAGATTTGGTATCTTTTCTGTTGTGGGTTCAGCTTTTCTGAGGTTTGGAGCTGGGACATAGCAGCCCCTCAGTTCCTGCTGGTCCACTGCTGATTCTTCTCCCATTGATTGTCCTCTCTGACCTTGGACCAGCCCGAACTGAGCAGTTCAGGAAAAAACAAAGGCCTCTGAAGGATTGCTGCTGCAGTCTTCAAAGCCAGGGAAAGGAAGAAAAGACTTGCCTAAGCTAACAAAAACCAAGCTATCCAAGCAAATGAAGACCCCAGCCTACCCGGCACCACGGACACCTGGGGCTTGAGGCTTTAAAAAAACCCTGCACAAGAGCCCCAAGGCTGCCCCCTGCCCTGGGCCCACCTGAGAGCTACAGCAGCCGTTTCTGTGCGTAGAGAAGATGATCAAGGAATAGAGGATCATCATAAAATGACTCCAAGACAGCAGTTTTAGTCTTGATCTGGTTATTATGCTCCTTACCAAAGGCAAAACACTGCCAGCTATTTTCCTATTGATGCACTATGGAATAAGAAAATACAAGGGCAGAGATTTAATCTCCATAGTCCCTGTGGAAGTAAGAGGAGCAGGGAATACCCAAAACAATGTATTTTGAAAGCTTTCTTTTCTTTCTCACTGCTTTTTCATCTTTAAGAAGTGGGTAGGTAACATCTTGCCTTGCTGTTCTCTGGCCAGGGAATCTCAAGGGAGGTTTTAAGCACACACCACTGTTTTTAGGTGTTCCCAGAAGGTGAAATAATCCTAGGGGAGGATTATCAGTTCAAAAGAAAATTTATTATAGTTAAGTGGAGGTTATTCTGTTGGATCTGAATCACAATTCCATTTTAAAAAAGACAAGAAAAGTTCAGAGGATATTATTACATAGTTAATTCTTGTCTGTACTCTGAAGACAGATAAGTAGTAGAAATGTCTCAAGCTATTTTTATTGGAAGTGGCTCTGTATTAATTTTACTAGTGATTTGTACATGATCTCAGCTAATTTATCATTCAACTGCTCATCCTTGAGCTATTAAAAATGATTGTGAACAAGTGAAAAATCACTAGGACTGTAGTTTTAATTTCTGCTTCTTTGTTCATCCTTTAATTCTAGTTTAAGTCAAACCATTGTAGGAAAAAAAAATCACAGACACTAGAAATTATACTAGAATTGGTGCATTTGCAAGGAAAACCGGTAAGTCCTTAAGTCAGGTTACCAGAACTCAAATATCTTTAACATATGTGTATTCAAGTACGATGGGTTCACAAGAGCAGTAAGCAAGGTAAGCTTTGAAGGAAATAATTAAATTCCTTTTTCCAAATACTTGTGCAACAAAAGAACACAAAGAAGTCAACTGCATAGACTTGAGTGAAATTTAGCAACACTTTTCTTATTTCTTTCATAGATAAATATATTGAAAAGGGTTACTAGAACTGTCTTCATATATGGTTTTATAATCAGGTGTGTAGTCATGAAGAGAATATCAAGGTCATTGGAAAGGGTCATGGATCAGAGTCAGAAAAAAGAATCTTTGCCTAGAAAAATAAACTGACATATAATCAATTGATTGAAAATAATTCTGTTACAGAGAGCACTATTTAAATATTTCCTGTTGCTGTTATTTCTTCTGAAAACTTGAGAAAGATATTAAAGTACAAGTTGTGGAAGTTAAAATCCTACAATTAAACCAAAACTATGGAAAATAAAATTATGTTTGTTGTACCAAAGCAATTTTATATATACTTAAACACAAAGTTTTTAAGTTAGGGAGTGAGGGAAAGCTATCACAAAGAGCAGTTTTCCAGTTAAAGGCAGTAATATAGTTTAATTGAAACATATATTCAACCAGTATAGTTAAGTACTGTCTATGGGACAGATTTTTTTTAACAGAGGCACATGATAGATGTTCTAATGGAAAAGCAACACTTGGCAGTTAAAATTGATTAGTTTTAGTATGCAATCTTGACTATCCACATAGTAAGATATTGTAGACTAAGCAAAAAAGAGTGGTCCTTCCTTTTCTTTCAGTTAACTATTTCATTGACTTTCTCAACGTACTGTCATGAAAAAGAGCCAAAGTTAACTTAATGGCATTATAAAAGGAAGAAAAGTATAAACTATAGTCATGTATCTACATCGAATTAAGTTTGTTTTGGTGTCGTTAGAATCCTAGAATAACCAGAGTTGGAAGGGATGCACAAGGATCATCAAAGTCCAGCTCCTTGTCCTGCATGGAACATCCTAAGAATCATACCATTGGGCAAACACCTCTTGAACTGTCAGGCCTGGTGCTGTGACCACTTCTCTGTGGAGCCTGTTTCAGTGCCCAAACACCCTATGGGTGGAGAACCTTTTCTAATATCCAGCTGAAACCTCCCCTGACCCAGCTTCAAGAGATTCCCTCAGGTCCTGTTTCTGGTCACTGTAGAGAAGAGATCAGTGTCTGCCCCTCCTCTGCCCCTCAGGAGGAAGTTGAAGGCTGTGATGAGGTCTCCTCTCAGTCTCCTCTTCCCCAGGCTGAACAGACCAAGTGACCTCAGCCTCTCTTTTTATGGCTTCCCCTCCAGACCTTTCAGAATCTTCATTGCTCTCCTCTAGATGCTCTGTATTAGCTTTAAATTCTTATATTGTGTCACCCAAAACTGCCCTCACTCGAGGTGAGGCCCCCCATACCAGAGCACAGCAGGACAATCCCCTCTCCTTCCCAGCTGATGATGCTGTGCCTGATGTCCCCAGGGCAGGGTTGGCCCTCCTGGCCACCAGGGCACTGCTGCCTCAGATTCAACTTGCCAGTGACCAGGACCCCCAGGTCCCTTTCCACAGCCCTGCTCTCCAGGCTCTCATTCCCCACTCTATGCACACATTCAGGGCTGCGCTGCCCCAGGTGCAGAATCCAGCACTCGTCTTTGTTAAACTCTATACAGTTGGTGATTCCCCAGTTCTCTGAATTTTTGAGATCTCCTTCCAGGGCCCCTTTACCTGCAACAGTGTCAACAGCTCCTCCCAATTACTGTTGTTATATACCTGCTATCTATCTACTATATAAATATCATTAGTGAGTCTTGCATCCAAGTTGTTTTTGAAGATGTTGACAAGCACAGGGCTGAGGATGGAGCCCTGTGAAACTCTGTGACCAGTCACCAATGTGGTGTCACTTCATTTGCTATAACCTTATTGTACCCAAACTGTCAGCCTGTTCAGCGTCAGTTTTTCACCCATGAGACTATGGATTAATCTAGCTGTGTACTGGACATTTTTTCCAGAACCACAGTATGATTTGTCTGATTCTTTTTTTTTCCACTCTGGGCAAATATAATTTATCATTTATTTTCTTGAAGTTGTGATGCAAAATACTATGGAAAATCTCTTACTGAATCTCTCACTGTCGTTCAGAATTTATCTTTTCTTCATAGATATGTCAGTCTCCTTCCTAAAAAAGCACTTTGGAACAAGTAGCTTCCAGACACAGCAATTCTTTTATTCACATGGGGACTTAACAGGGAGACTAACAAAAAAACAAAACAAAAACAACTCCCATAAAATAAAACAAAAAACCCCCAAAACAAAACAAACAACTAAAACAATTTTGCTCAGAATGGGTCAGTGCCTGTCAATATTTAAAGCTGGTGTAAGAAGCACTGTAGTGTTTCAGCACTGCACTGAGCTGTGATGTAGGGCTCAGCACAAACTCCATAGGGACTCCACGCAGGGAAATCCAGTGCCAGGTTTCTTACTTTTATTTCTAATTCATTGGCTTTGAGCATGCCTTTAGGAAACCCTCTGTATATGTGTATTACTGCACTTACCCTTTTCTTTCCCCTGGAATTTACAATCTACATATACAAAGTAGATTTTAAATAAATGTATATTTAATGTCCTGGGTTGTGTTTTTTTTTAAACATATTCCAAAAACACATGGAAGAAGTTATTATCTGTAAGCACAAACCCAAAAATTAGCCCTGTCCTGAGTACAAAAGAGGTGATTGGACAAAATTTCCTCTCCATTCAGTTTAATATACCTACTTGTGTGCTTCATACTCACTTATTCCATAAGTACTCAGATTGCCTATGTACAAATGAAAGAATTAATGACTGAAATATTGAGTACATTTTCAAGAAACATTGCCTTCTCTAGGCTGTCTTGCCTACTTGACTTTCTTTATGATTTTTTGTGCTCATTTTGCTATTTTTATTTTTCATACATGGGAGGATGACAAAATATTCTGCCAGCTTTAGATTTCTTATTCGAACATTCCTGTTGAAACTATAATCTTTCATTTTTTTATTTAAATAATTAGATAAATGAATTCAATTAGTGGATTATAGTTAATCTTACATGATTTTTTTTACTCTGTTTTGGTGGAATATTGTTCTGTGTCTAGATTAAGACTAGAAATGAAGTGGTCTCGGGTTTTATGGAGAGGGGCTGGTTTTGAGGTGTGGGATATTTTTGTGATAGTATAAGGAAGCATTGACACCTGTCATGAAAACATGTTAAAATACAAAGACACAGCACTAATAAATATCACTTTCTTCAAATTTATTTTAACCACATGAGTCATAAACACTTTTTCTAAGGTAGTGACTGCCTTGTTTTTCATCTATCTTGCACATTTTTAAATTGCGCTCATTTGGTACTTACGATCTAAATAAATATTATCTAAATATAAATGTGTATTGGGGGATGAAAATTAAACTTTCTCTTCCAGTTATAGGGAAAGATTAAAATAATTGTATACCTTATAAAACTTCCACTAACTTGCAGAACATATTTTAAAATTGGCGCTTTTTTCCCCTTTTTTAATACAGAGGTGTAATTCCTCAATTGTAAATTCTAAATCAAGGTAAATAGTTTAAGTTACTTCCTCTTGAAAAGTTCTGCTGGTACACTAAATCAATCAATAGGCCTTCTAGTGCATTATTAACTACTTTATAAATTTACTTGAGAATAGAGATGGGTGTTTAGATAGTCTAGTAAATATCAGCATGTTGAGTTTTCTCACTGTTTTTGTTTTAATACACAGTGAATCAGTGGGTTTTTTAGTGCATTGCTCATATACACTATCTTTCAAAGTGTTATTTTCATACTTCCATATTATATTGAAAAGAAAATGTAAATTTCTCCAAGAGAAGAATCACCAATGAGTTCCAATGGGATATATTCTAATCTTGCTGCAGCAATGCAAAATTTACAACCTTTAGTCAAGAAGATGAAAACCCACAGAAGACAGATTTATTCTAAATCATTTGCATGATGTTTCAATCTGCAATTGACTTTAGAATGCTGTGCCCAATAGGAATTAAAGCCTATAAGCTATCTGAAATATGGAGATATTTTTTAAAAAGTCTTACTTTTGCATTTATTGATCCTGCTATGGTTGGTTAGGAAGAAGCTGTTCAACAAGATATGTCAAGTAGCCTGTTTTTAATTGGGAACCTTTTTCTTCTAATTTCTCACATTATTAATTTAGTAAGTGTTTCATAGGATTAACAGCATGCTTTGTGGATAAAACCTGAACTAGCATCACAATACATTTCAGACATTTAGGCTCCAGCAGTCTGAGTGTTCATTCAAAATAAAAGAATATTCAGTTAACTGCTTTCTTTCTTGGATTCTGTTCCTAAAAAAATTGATTCCAACACCCATACTAGCAACTTACCTTCTTTCTGCTTATTAATGTACATAAGGCAAGGCGATTTATCTATCAGGATAATTTTCTTCTTCTATGAGGTACAACCATAAGTTTTTATTTCTGAGGGCCATAAGCAATGCTAAATTTGAGGCTCCAAGTAAAATTTTGGAATCTGACTAAAACATCTTTGCATGCAATACTTGGTATTATTAGCAGTTCTTATACTAAGCAAAGAGAGTAAGCAGTAGAAGGAAAAATGTAATTGAGTTTGTGCATGTGGTTTTAAAAAAAAAAAAAATAATTGCATCCAAACTTTTTTATCACAGGTTTTT
>VWZV01016873.1:139-17585 GCA_013397155.1 Irena cyanogastra | reverse complement strand
GGGGAAAGTTAACTCCATCCCAGACATATTCAATACATGCATTTTCAACAACTGATTGAAAATATTCTGTGAAGTTTAGAACAAATAAATACAGTTCTGTGAATTTTCTTGACTTCAATGTATTTATTAGTAGATTGTCATTGCTGCAAATGAGATTATGATGCTTAACATTTGATTTTTATTATAAATTTGTGAGGAAATGTAGTGTGATTGCATGTCTCATACAGAGGAAAAACTAATTGATTTAACATTTTAAATATTATTTTTCTTATTTGAACAGTATTGCAGAGATCATTGAACATTATAGAAAAGAACAGATTGTTGAAGGATATTACCTTAAAGATCCTGTTCCAATGCAGGTAAAACTTCATCTCTGAGCTCTTGTTATTGAAGGTATTGACTTAGTCCTCAAATATTTATAATATAGGAACTGAATTACTGCAGAGGTATCCATTGCAGTTAAACAGCATAATTCCCTCCTGAATTTTTGTTTTGAGTTTGTGTTTCTTTCATTTTATTTTCATATGCATTAGTTTATCTATTGGCTTGTAGTAAACAGAAGTTATAAACTTTGTCTGTGCTCTGGGGTGTAAATGCTCCATCTTGTGCCCCTAACTCTGGTCCCTGAACTAGGCTGCTCTCTATTCTTCTGTGTCTAGTATCTTTCTTCCCTCAGAGAAAATCTATATGAACAGAAAAGATTCAGAGATGATCAAGGGGCCAGGATTACAGGGTGTGTTCAAGAACATTGTTGCCCTGTAGCATAAATTCATCCTAAGAGACCCCTGATAATAAAAAAACTATATTGTCTAGTTTTTCATAAAGTTATAACTAGTTCAAAAGTATATTTTTATCCTTTCTCCCTATCTATTCTTCAATGTTCCTGTTTTGATGGTTAGAAATTTGGTTTTAATTTCTAACCTAAATAGTTACCCCTTTGTTAGATCTATTATATTAATTCAAAAGCATTTTCTGTATTATTCTTTAGTCAGCTCACTAAAATGAGCATACCAAAATCTGGTTTTGTCTCTTCATAAGATTCTTGTAGTTGCCCTACTACCACCATATTCCAGTGTGAGTTTGTGTTTCTTGAATGTAATGAACAAGAACAGCTCAGAATACGATGTCATTAGTAATTCCTTTTTTCTGTGAGAGTGTTTACCAGATTGCAGAAGGTTATCTGTATCATTACTGTACCCACATTGTATTGTATTGTTTGCTATTGGTAAGTATCAGCAAGAGGAAATTTTATCTTGTATTATTAGACTTATACCTTATTATTCTGACTGGTGTTTTTTTGCTGATTGACTTGTTATCAATGCTTCCCAGTTTTCTGCTACTATTAACTCATGCTCTTCAACGTGTTTGAGACAAATGTGAGAAAACTTGAATTCAGAGACTGATCCTTGAAAAGCTTCACCCAATAACTTTCCTTTTCTCTGTCATTCTTTTTGGATTATGACAATCATCTTCCTTTTGGTACTTTGTCTATCCAATTATGATTCCTGTATAAATAACTTTCTCTGTGTTGATTAATTGTCCATGTGAGACTGCATCAAATTATTTTAAGTTATTAAGATATATTTGTGACTTTGTTAAAAAAAAGATATTAGTGGTGTAATTACCACATACTGTCATGCTCTGTGAAGAAAAAAAATCACAAGTCTTGCATGCTGTTGCTTCAATCTAATAGACTTGCTGTTTCTAATTTTGAAATTTACTTTAAAACATTTTTCACTAGATGTGCTGTTTTGTATGGTTTTTTTTCATAGATATGTTATGGACATTATATTGAGTTAGTATAAACTTGGATATTGCTTCTATTGTCAACCCTGTAATTCCTATTACTGAAATGTTTTTCATCTTGCCTTTGTCATGTTGTTTAAAACCATGATTCTTATGGAATAGAGGAGAGAAAAGTAAAGTATTTAGTATGGAGCTAGTGCATATCACTTCATCTTGATACTGTTCTCTGCTTGATAGTCTTGCTTTTCATGTTTTCTTACGGCTAAAGAACTTTTGCTGATCAGCTGACTTGGTAAGGTCAAACTTGCCTTGGCTTTTGGCCATTCTAGCTGGGTAACTACATTTCCAGATCTTCGTTTTATATGTGAATTTATCCTTTTTCAATGTCCTGTTTCTACTTTCTCCTATTGCTTTTTGTTAGAATGATAGTCATTTAGGATATGAGTGCTAATAAAATTAGTGAGGAACTGTACATTAGCTGTGTGTTAATAATTCAGTTTTTATTGTGATCTATACCATTCTTGTTGGTTCAGAGTTTATCCTTAATTACTCAGTCCCAAAATCCATGGTAGAAGACAGTTAGAAGCTAAATAACCTTTAAAGATTTGTGTAAATTTTGCATAAATTGCGGAAAGCTATTTAGTATTAAAAAACATAAATTCAGATGTTACTTTTTGAAAATTGGTCTGTATTTAAACCTTGTTTTTCTTCTCATATTATAATTGTGGCCTAATCATTCCACAAGAAATAGTTATATTACATTTCTGCCAAATGTATTGTATTAAATTATATTGGTTTGTTAAGATACATAAGAGAATAAGGAATTTGTAGCATTCAATAAAAGTTTGGTTGCAGCTGCATAGTATGCAATTGTTTCACAGTGATTTCTGAGCTTAAAAAAATGTTGATTCCTTCCTTGTTTACCAGCATCAAGAACAAGTGTTTAATGATACAGTCGATGGAAAAGAAATCTACAATACAATTCGTCGGAAAACAAAGGATGCTTTTTATAAAAATATTGTCAAAAAAGGATATCTTCTAAAAAAAAGTGAGTTCTGTTTGATTTTATAAAATGCATTTTTTTTTCTAAAAACTGCAGATATGTATGCAAATTCTGTGTAGTAGTGGTACTAGTGGAGGCAAAATTGAAGTGAACAAAAGCTTGTTTGTGAAGGGCTGTGGTGGATCTATGATGATCAAGTTGAAAATTAAGGCTGAATGTTTTTTCAAAATGTACTGTGGTTTATGTATGAATTAGTTCAGAACCTTATCAGTTTTATTCGGTGGATGTTAAACAATGAGTGATTTATTTTTGTTTTAGTCAGTGGCTAAATCCACATTTTACTGGTACATCTAATTTGTCTTCCAACAAACCTCGACGTATAAATCTCTGGGTATTAACATTTTTTTTAATGCTTTCTTTTTTCTTNAAACAATAAGAAACAGAATAAACCTTTAAAACACTTTTTCTCCCCCCAACTCCTCTTTCCTTTCCCCTAACAATGTAAAGAAACAAAACCTGGTATTTTCACTCAGCTTACCACCTCTAAAATAGTCTTTCTTCAGTTCACTTAGGGAGAGGAGTCTCTCTTGCCCTGCCATGGAGACTTCTCCATAAGAAAGAGTTCTCTCATGGTTTTTAATTTCCATGAATAGCAGCCGCCCAGAAATCTGCAATTGTGAAGTCCCTCCCATCTTTTTGCAGCCTTTTCACAGCTGCGTTCCTGGGCCGTGTCAACTTATTGGGGTACCATTTTTAAGGATGAACTGTTCTAGCATAAAAGCAAAAGTTCTCTTCATCCATCTCTGGGAACAGAGGTCTTCTATTCTTGGGGCAAGGTTTCTTATCTCTCTCATTTATCTCTGTTCAAACTTCTCATTTGATCACAGCTACTGCAACATCTGCTTATTTCAACACTGGTGCCTCTGTTCATGACTGTGGTTAGAATGCTACATCCCCCCAGTGCATTTAATGAGTTACAGGGAAAAAGAGTCTGATGTATCTATTCTATTCTTCTCCATAGCCTTAAAAGAGGATTTCAGCACAAAACTAAGGCATCTCCTCATTCTCCTCCCATCCGGAATTTGACTTCTTTACTGATCTCAGTGCCTCATGTTGTCTTCTACGTGTCTTCACTCTTTTCTTCCACTTGAGAGAGGGTCGATGTTTTGCAAGTTTCATCTGTGCAGTGAAAGAGTTAATATCGTGCCCAAGCCTGCGGGTGGTCATGTGATCTCTGCTGGGCTGTGGCTGAAGAACTTATGGCGGATTTATGGGGGAGCGGCTAGGATCTCAGCAGCTAGACTAGGACTCAGCAGTAGCATGCCGAGGCCGATGGGCTTCCCTGCCCGGCAGCCACTGGGCTGGGAGAGGGGGAAGAACTTCTCCCTTCAAAGGCCGGAAGCAAGAGAGCTTTTCCCGAGCTTGTTAGTTTTATAAATGTGAATCTCACAGAGGCGGATCTATCTTTCTTAATGGTTTAACAGGTTGTCAGTTCTCAGAGCCAGCCAGCTATTGGTTTTGCTAGGCACAGAGGAAGCTGTTAATAGCTCCTCTCAGAAAAATCACTTCCGTGGGTGGCTCCAATGCAAAACCAGCACAGTGAACCATCTAAAATTGTACTTTGATCTGTGAAGAGGGTCTAGTTTTAGCTACATGCTGAAAAAATTGATTATGTATACTGATATTATCGCTTAAACATAATTAACTGTATGTTGTTCTTCTGTTTGTGTACATTGTTCTTCTGTTTGTATTTTGACAAAAACCTTACTGCTCTATTTTTCTTCATTTACAGAATTTACATTTTCTTTAAAACAATATTGTACTTTCCTTACAGGTAAAGGGAAGAGATGGAAAAACTTGTACTTTATATTGGAGGGAAACGATGCCCAGCTTATTTATTTTGAGAGTGAAAAACGAGCCACAAAACCAAAAGGATTAATAGACCTTAGTGTGTGTTCAGTCTATGGAGTACATGACAGTTTATTTGGCAGGTAGGGCACTGGCTTTTAATTCTTGTACATACAGCAGGACAGCTAACTACTAGTTTGAGGCATATACAAGATACAAACAATTTGTCACTAATGAGCAAGTTGGCCTGGCACAATAAACTTGGGTTTTGACACCTGAGCCCCAGTTACTATCCATGTGTGGGTTTTTTTTTGGTTAGTTGTTGTTTTAGTTTTTTTTTAGCTTTTGCTGATTGTGAAATGCAAGTATTGTGACTCTTGTTTCTTATTGCATTTTATTCCATAGTTGGTGTAGATTGCAAGAGCATATATAAACAAATTTGACTGATTAATGGAAACTTAAGCCATGTCAACTTGATTGCTATTAACTGTTCATAAACAGCTTCTAGTAAGAAATTTTGGAATTTAAGATTTTCTCATGTAATATGATGTGATAATGATTTGGCCTTTTGCACTGTCATTTTTCAATATTGTGTATGAATTGTTCTACATGTATTAAAAAGATTGTGAAGCAACTGTATTGAGTGTTTTAATCCGATTGAACCAAGAACTGATAAGATCAAGAATTTTGTCAGTTCCAAAAGATCTACATTCTTTTGTTGATAGGTATTAGAAAGCCAAATTAGGTAGATAATGTGTCAGTGCTTTTCTATTTAGGAATCATTAAGAATCAGATTAGACCAACCATTGTTAGAGGATCAAGTTAGTTCATATAAGCAAACATTTTAAAAATTATTTTTGCAAGAGAGCATTTTCACAGTTTCATTTACTCTACTAAATATGTCAACTGCCAGTGATTTGGTTATTGGCAAAGACATTGATAATCAAACCACTTCCTGATATCATTGGTAACTAAAATGAAAGAGATCACACTTTTTTCATTGTTAATTATAAAAAAATATGCAGTCCTGTGCAATATAGAAGAAAAAGATGCATTCACTCCTGCAAATGTTGTTATTTTTTCATAACAGATGGAAAAAAGCATTAAACAGCAGCTCTGGTTATTCTATGCATCTTAATATTTATTAAGAGTATTTAATCAACTTAAAGTCTTTTCACATAGATAATGTGAAGATAGATGTTTAAAATTAGTGACATTTCTTAAGCTGCAAAGATCTGGTGTTCTTGTAGCATCTGATTTTTATACATTTCGCAATCATTTTGAAAGATCTGCACAACTATTGCAATGAGGAGCCATAGATATGAGGGTACTGTCGCTGTAAGACATAGAATGAGGAGAGAAGACTCTAAAGATTTCGTTGAATCAGAAGGCTAAATTTATTGTAAAACCTAAACCTTTTTATAGGGTCTTTTGCTAACAACTACGTGATTGGCTAAATGGCACAATGCCTCTCTACCACTATTGGATGAGGTAGAGAGAGCATGTTTTGAGAACACACACAAAGAAAGCGTAAACAACAGCACCTGTTATTTTGAGAATGTCAGATGCTTACAAAACTTCTATCAGTCCTTCTCTGAGAACGTGAAATTCTTCACAGAGCCGTCCTTGGAAAGGAAAGCTGCTTTCTCTTGGGAAAGCCAGGGCCTGCTGCTGAGTTTTTCTAAGTTCCACTGAAAGTCAGCTCCACAGGGTACTATTTTAAAAAATACTGAAATATTCCTCATGAAAGTTGGCAATTATATACGAAACTTTGGTGGAGACTGTAAACAAGGAGTGTTTTGGTTAATGGCGACTGTTGAGCAGCTTCTAAGAAGCGCTGTACTGTGAGTTAAAATATATTCGGATAATAAGTAACACTGAAAGTGTGGGTAAAAGGAGATGTATGGTTGCACCTGCTTGGGAAAGCTGTTGATGAAGAACTGTAGTTGAGACAAAATTCCTCATTTTTACCACCTACTTAAAATATCTTTCCCCTTTTCTCAGAAGTACAGTGAGAGCTGTAGCTTTGCATGTCTTAAGTAGCCCCTGACCCAGCTACTTTTTGCCCCCCTCCTCAATCCTCCTGTGTGCATGGCCAGAAAATGCCATACCAGTATTTGCCTAAACAATGGATGGGGGGGGAAAGGAAGACTGAAATATCATATGCAAGTGAAGTAAGATCCTTCATGTAGCTCTGTGTTTGGGAGAGCCAAATTACCTTGAAGGTAATGTGGAAGACTCAGTGTACTTGTAGTGTGCAACTTTTAATGTAACAGTACAAAATATATTTGCTATTTCTTGACAAATGAGTGTACATACATAAAATGGAGATGTTACACTCACATTTAAAGCTTTAAAAATTTCTATGACACATATTTGATCATGATCCAGTACACATTTTATTGGTTGCGAGAGCTGTGGAACACATTCAGATAAGGAAATCCTTATGTTAATATAGTTTCCTGAACTCCTAAAACAACAAATCCATAAGGCATGATTAAGTGCTTGGGATGTAATGCTGAACCTGTGCAACATTTAAAATGTTTGTGGTGAATAGTCCTCATAAAAGACTCGTTAATGCTATCAGATGCATTTTGCCTCAAGTGTAAGTCAGTGTACATGTATATTCAATACAAATTGTTCCAAGTTTCTTAAATATTCTGAAACAAACTAGTTGAACTATAGTGCAGTTTTCTTGAAATCGCATCATTAATTCCAACCAAAATGCACTTTTCATGTAGAGACATTTCTTGTTGGGTTTTTTTCTGACATTTTTGTTTTGTTTGATTTTAAGGCCAAACTGTTTTCAGATAGTAGTTCAGCACTTCAGTGAAGAGCATTACATCTTTTACTTTGCAGGAGAAACTCAAGAACAAGTGCAGGTGAGAGCTTTTGTTGAGAAATGTAATTTTAAAAGCAATGTTTTGTTTTGTAGTGGTTAATGATATTATCCTTCTCTAATAGAAAGCAAGTGTACAATGTATGGTGGCTATGTCTACATTAGCAAATATTACCATGCAATAATAGGAGATCTGTAAGGGATATAGTTGGTGATGATAATCAAGCACCTACATTATGTATGCTTTAGAGATTCTACTTTGGAGAAGTTCTAGTCTGGTCCCATGGACTGAACTTCCATTACTTTCCATTAGATATTTCTGGAGAATATATTTTGGAGTAGTTCAGTGCAAAAAAAAAAAAGTTTGCTTTCCAGCACTCTTCCAACTAATGAACCAGAGCATGGTAAGTGGGAGTTTTACTTCAAAAGCACATTCCTGATAAGAACTAAAATGCAAAGGAGGTATGCCCACCAATCAAAATCTGTCGAACCATTTACAGTTATTTGTCCTGTCTTAGGCCCTGATCTTGCACAAAATAAAGAGTTTTTTTGTGTTTTACATTGGTATCATTTAGTTATTAGCTCTCTAACAGTTAATGTTTGCTGATTAAGAAATGTAGGAATGGAGTTTAATTCTCTAAAAGTCACTCACTAATAGGAGAGTATATGGAAGATGGGACTATGTTCTTATTCATCAAGTTGTTTTGGTATTCCAGAGCTCTGAAACAGACATTTTGTGTCAGAAGTCAAGCTATGCATTTGCTTTTATTTAAGAATGTGTAGTAGGCAGAATATCCTGTCAGGACATGCAGAATATCCTGTCCTGTTTTTTGAACATTTGGTATAATCTGCTTTTGGTTTAGATTTGCTTAACACTTAAGATGTTCACTGCATTTATACAGAATACTGGGATTTCTTTTATAAAATTATTCTAGTTCAGGTAAGTCAGATGTTTTACTGATGCTTATGTTCAGTTACAGCTGTGTACTTTGTAACATTTCACAGAAGAATAGTTTTGTTGTCATACTAAGGAAAATTTGATGGTTTTCATATAATGTGGTAAATATCAAAGCAGCTGTCCAATGGATTGCATGTTGTCTGAGGTTTGTACAAACCATTAAGTCAATGTAATGTAGTCTTAGCCTCATATACATGACATATGTTAGCCTTATGACATAGCTGGTGTCATTGTGCATACTGTGGTGCACTGTTCATACTTGCTGCTGTAAACTGTGACGTTTAAGGAGATAGATCTGTTGGAAAAGATGAAAGTTTGACAAGAAAGTTTCACAGATATGTATGCTTAGCAGAAAGCTCTCTGAATGTAGAACCTGAGAACGTAATAGAGATGGAAGCAAGTTTTGATATGGAAGAACAATGAATGTCTAAATTGACAATTGCTGAGTCAGTCGTTACTGGACAACTAAGAAAACAAAGGTTGAGTCGAGTTGGAAGGGGGTTTTTATGACTAGAGCAAAGGATATGTTGACCACAAACAAAAATATGTTTTTACCAAGCAGAAATAGGTCTTAGGAAAAGTAGAAGATACCACAGGCAAACAAAACATGCCAATGTGGCAAGTAGAAAAAAGGTTTAAGAATTTTCTACTACAAGAAAACTGAAAAACAACTTTAAGCTTAAACTATAGCATACTAACTCATGTGATTGGATAGTAATGACCATAATATGGTAATGACAGTAGTTATGATAGGCTATAGGTAATAGTAAACGTATTGTATATGATGCTGATTGGTTATTATGTATTAGGATGCTCAGCAAAGAAAAATATATAATGCAATGTAACCAAAACTAAAGGGTCTTCAGGCTTGCCTATAGCTGTAGCTGACAGCTTCACGCGTGGCTCTGTCACCCACGACCCGAGACTGCTGTAAAATCTTCTATACAATAAACAGCATTTTGAAGAACCGCCTGGAGTCCCACATCTCTCATCTCAGGCTCTTACAATTTTCCTGTTAAAAGGGAGAATAAAGATGACTGTATCTAGGAAATATTTAGATTAATTTAGAATGTTTAGTAAGTTCTCTGGTTCTTTATTTCCTTTTTCTTATTTGAATAAGAAAGCAAGCTAATAAAAATTTGATGCATAGTTGACAGTTCCTCGTTTTGTGGAAGGTTTTGAAAGCTTAAACTTCACTCCCAAAGTGGTTTACTTGAGAATAGCTGCAATATTGAATGTACCTGTATTTTAAAAACTATTAAATTGCACTTTGAGCGTAGCTAGCAGATCTTTGACCTACACCTTCATGAATGTTAGTCAAAGCCTAAGTTTTGTGCTTCATGAGAACTTGCAAAATTTGACAGTGTGGGATGTGAAAACATGAGAAATGAGGCTATAGCATATCTTCCACCTTCCCAAGTATCTACTCTGCTTTATGCATTTGTGAGCAGAGCGAATGGGGGTGAAGGTTATACTGTTCAGTGTTTTTCTGTTAATACTGCTTTGTTTTTTGTTTGAAGCACATAGAGTAAATACAACTGCATATAAAAATAGAGGAGAGAATGATCAGAACAGTTTGACTTACCTGTTATTTTCTCAGAAGCAATCAAGTCTTGCTTCATTTTATATACCATTTTTTATTTAATTAAGTATGACTAATCTGGAAAATTGATAAAGGTCACACTGTATATCCATTAGTAATGCTTGATATTTCTAAAAGGAGAAACTCAAATTTGCAAATGTCTTTTTAGATTTACTGAGAAATATATGAATTTTGCTTTACTATTCAAAGTTTCATACTCTGAGTTGTATACAAGTTGGTTCTTTTTAAGCTAAAGAAACAACTTCAGATACTTTTTGATATGCCAGTTCTATTGCAAGAAGCTGTATCTGACTTTTTGTTACACTGTTTTGTGCCTTTATCTATTAGGACTGGATGAAGGCTCTGCAGATGTTTTGCAGTTTAAGGAAAAACAGTCCAGGAACATCAAATAAACGTCTACGTCAGGTGAAGCTATATAGATACGGGGGAGGGGAGAGGGGGAGAGGTTGCCTCTGTTGCAAAATGATGATATATGTCAGAACTTTCAACAACAGTAAATCTTGCATGTGCTTTCTTTTTCTTGGAGTTATACAGTACCTTTGTTAAACCAATGGGAATGACTTCCACTCTATTATGATATCTATATACACAAAGATCAAAATGGTGTTTAGGCAATTGGCAGATGTTTTGGTAGGTATTAATTTCTGATCACATTTAAGTAAAAGTGTTGACAATTGAGCATTTGTATTAACTCTTACAGTTCACCAGACTTATATCACATGTAACCAAAATAATAGTATAACTAATATATTCATTTTTCAGTGACAAATACATGCTTAACTGTGATTGTGGTGTATATTTTTTTGGTTTCTTGAGAGTACTGTTGTGTCCAGAATTTCTTTCAGAGGTAGAGGACAGATAATCATAAATGACTACATGAGTGATGACTGAAGAATAATGGGAATCAAGAATCCCTGGTTGGAAGTAGCTGTTTTACCAGTCTCTAGGAAAAGGAATACGTTTTATGGGTGGAGTTTTTTTAGGAAATGCAAAATTATTCTGTGGTCAACATTAAAGATGATTGAATGCTTCTGAAAAAGTAAACTAAATTAGGTCAATTGATATATGAATGGCAGAAGAAATTTGGAGCCAAAAAAGCAAAGCACCTACAGAATGCTCATCTGAAATAATTCTGTACTTGCGAACACAAAGCAAATATTAGGCTGCATGAAGAAATAGTATAGAAGATAGATGCTATTTAATATTTATGGTATTCTCGTTTAGGAGACAGTTAGTTTTGATCATCTTGTATAAAATCTATAAAGAAAATGAGAAAACTATAGGCTGGAATGAGTAAAGGAATTTCCAGGTAAATAAGTGTGGGAAGTATTGGACTATTTAGAGAGGTGAAAACTATAATAAGCATGAATGATCAAGGTAGAGGAAGTGTATAAAGATCAAAAATAATACTTCCATGACTGCCTTACAGAAGTTAAATCAGTTTCAGGGTTTCTCAAACTGTACTTTGAAATTTCTGGTACTGAATATTTGCATTTAAATGAAATTTTGACCTGATCAAATATGATATTTCCTGTATTTGACTAAATTGACTTCAGTTGATATCTGTGGATATTTGATTAAGCGATGAATTGCATGCAATTTAGAAGTTTGCCAAATAGTAGACTATTTTAAATGTATTTAATGTAAATGAGTTCAGAGTGTTCACTTCTCATTTTTTGGAAATTGAGTTTCCAAGTGCTCTTATTTTGAGAATCTATGGTACAGACTAATATCTTCCTTATAACAGGGAGAAAACAGTGTAGTGTGTTAAACAAAAGAATTTTATGTAAACTACTGGTTTTTAGAATAGAATAGAATATTTCAGTTGAAAGGGACCTACAACAATCACCTAATCCAACACCCTGATCAATTCAGGGCTGACCAAAAGTTAAAGCATAGTATTAAGGGCATCATCCAAGTACCTCATAAACACTGATGGGTTTGGGACATCAACCACCTCTCTGGGAAAAGCCTGTTCCACTGTTTGACCACACTCTGGATAAAGAAATGCTTCCTAATGTCAAATTGCAACCTGCCGTGGCACAACTTTGAACCATTCTCACATGTCTTGTCAATGGATACCAGGGAGAAGAGCTCAGCACCTCCCTCTCCACTTCCTCTCCTCAGGAAACTGTAGAGAGCAATGAGGTCACCCCTCAGCCTCCTTTTCTCCAAACTAAACAAACCATGTCCTCAACTGCTCCTCATAGGGCATTCATTCCAGCCCTTTCACCAGCTTTGTTGCCCTTCTCTAGACACATTCAAGGATCTTCACATCCTTCTTAAATGGTGGGGCCCAGAACTGCACACAGTACTCAAGGTGAGGCCGCTCCAATGCTAAATACAGCAGGATATAATCCCTTTTAACTGGCTGGTTATGCTGTGCTTGATGCACCCCAGGATGTGGTTTGCCCTCTTGGTTGCCAGGGCTCACCGCTGATTCCAATTGAGCCTAATCTGTTAGGAAAGCACAAAATGCAGCATTGTGTTTGGATTTGTTCATGGTTCTTACTTAAGATATAAGTCTTCAGCTTCAGCAGAATTTTCTATGCATAGAAAAGTTAGTAATTGCAAATCTTATAGTGATGGTTTTAAAATAAAAAATGTGGTAAAGCTATGGTGCTGGAGGTTTATTTTCAAGTTGTTGCTCTTTGTCCCTGGTGCCTCTTAAAATCTCCTTTCATTATTCCTCTTCCCTGCTCATTCTATTAGGAAGTTATATTTTGTATTTAATATTTATTCCTTAACATCAAGCCTCCACATGGAGGGAGGGGGGGGGAAATCCATTCTTTCTTAAATAAATAAATAAACTTTGTGTATTTTCTTTAGGTCAGCAGTCTTATCTTGCATGTAGAAGAAGCTCATACGCTCCCAGTAAAGCATTTTACTAATCCATATTGTAACATCTACCTGAACAGTGTCCAGGTAGCAAAAACACATATCAGGGAAGGTCAGAACCCTGTATGGTCAGAAGAATTTGTTTTTGAGTAAGTCTTAATCTTATTGAATTACTGAATTTCACTTGAAAGTTGCATTGCATTTAAGATTCTTTGCACTGTACTGTTTTGTATCTGCTTTTTAAAAATACTGTGTGCATGTTTATATAGGATCCACAAATGCATGGATAGAATTTTATGTATGAATCTAAGTATCTTTGGCTGGTCATGATAACTTAGGATTGAAATAACTAGAATATATTTAAATGTTGGCCAAATATAGTATTAATTGGGGCTTTTTGTCTTTTTCCCCAGTGATCTTTCATCTGATATTAATAGATTTGAGATAAGTCTTAGTAACAAAACAAAGAAAAGTAAAGATCCAGATATATGTAAGTATTTTTATGCAAAGGATGCATATATACTTTAACAATGGATAGAGTTTGCATTGCTCTTGTCAAACATTGTCACAAGAGAATTAATTATATTCTGTGACTATCATACAGCTGTACTGGTATGTTTTAGATGTCTGTTACTGATTTTGCATTAATGTTTTTACAGTAAGAACCTGCATGTTTTTTAGTCACAAAATGCGCAGTAATCCAATATTATATATCTGATGGCTTTTCTAGCTCTATTCCAGTATACCTATTGTGTTATACTGTGACCATGTATACAAAAAAAAAAAAAGAGAAGCTGTCAGAATTAATCTCCTTCATAAAATGTTAAGTTTCATTAAGTTAATTTCTTTAATTTTTTTAAGCTCAACTATGTGGAATTTCTTTTGTCCTTCTCGGGGTTTTTTGTTGCTTCCAGTGAGAAAGAGGGAGAAACAGTAGTACTTTCCTCACTTGAAAATAAATTAAACTCCAATTTGACAGTCTGTAGAACGAAACTTGCCTCAGTCCTTGTTCTTCCCCCTATTCTGTCTCATCTGTGTTCCCAAGATTGTACTTTCCTCCTGTTATTTACACAGCTTCTTCAGCTGTTTTGTTTCTATTTTTCTATTCCAGAAAACTACTAACAAGACGGTAAGACTTATCAGCTTTCAAAAAACAAAACTAAACAAAAAACCCCAAACCCAACCCACCAAAATGAACCCTCCCCAAAAAACCCACACTTGAATTCTGAGCCACACAATGTGATTTTTTGGCTTTCAAGATATTTTGTTTCCCACCATAATTGTCTTGTAACTTTATCCCTTTGCCTCCTCTCTGTTGCCTGCAGAACAGACACCCTCTCACCCAACAGTTGTTCCAAGTACGTTTCTGTTGTGTTCAGATCTGTCCCAAAGCCTAGCACAGTACTGATAATCTGTTGCTACTGGTTTTGATTTGCATGGTATTGTGTTACTGGCCTGTTATGTTTGCCTCTGTGTCAATTTATTTCTCTTTTTTTCCTCTCAGAGAAGAGATTTGTAGGGAAAATTCGATGAAAGTAGAAGAATTACTTTGAAGACTGAATGCTCTTGCCAAACCTAATTCATTTTCAGAACTGTTGCCCTTTCCTTTAACTATAAAATTTTCTGCATAGCAGAAGGAAAAAAAGATGTATTTAATTTGACAGACAAAAGGACTTTCTAATTGCAGTTGTGACCTTGTTATTGCATGGTTCTATGCATTTGAGCTAGAAAATTCTTTATCTTGGCCTAAGCTTTGGTTAGTAAAAGACCCTTTCGAAGGATAATTCATGAATGGGATGCTTCAGTAACTTCTTTTAAAGTGTTTTTGTAGTTTCCTTCTCTTTGTCCAGATTAAGGAGATTGTGCTACTTTTAGATGTATCCAACTGGTGGAAGGTTATAGATTTTTTTACCTAGGTCAAGAGGATTGGCAATGTTTTTTGATCATGGTTAGGTAGACTCTTAGACCATAACCTAACAGTCCTTTCATTTTGGAATAAGAATTAGACCATATCAACTTGAATTAACAAGCATCTCTGCCTACATCCCCATCCCTATTAAATATTTGAAGTATATGGGGAGAAAAACTGAACTAAAAGAGACCATATCCAACTTGTCTGTGTGCAATGTTGCCTAAACCTCCAAAAGCAAGAAAAGGGGTTGATTACCTTTCGGAACATTTTTCCTTTGTAGACATAGTTTTTAAAAGTGGATTGCTCTGAAGTAGGAGTAATGTCAGAGCTATATTTTTTCAATATTTGTGGTGAGTTGACCTTGTCTGTCTGCCAGGTGCCCACCAAGTGGCTCTCTGACTCCCCCTTCTCAGGGGGATAGGAGGAGAAAAAATAAGATGAAAAACTCATGGGTCAAGATAAAGGCAGTTTAACAAAGAAAAGCAAAGGTTGCACATAGAAACAAGGGAAAAAATTTATTCTCTGCTTCCCATCAACAAGTGATGTCCAGACACTTGCTGGGAAGTAGGGCCTCAGTATGCATAGTGGTTGCTTTGGAAGACAAATGCCTTAATAATGATTGCCCCCCCTCCCTCCTCCTTTTTCTTAGCTTAGTATTCGTCTTAGTATTGCTGAGCACAACACCATGTATTATGGGATATCCCTTTGGTCAGGTTGGGTCAGCTGTCCTGTCTATGTCATAGAATCATAGAATGGCTTGGCTTGGGACTTTAAAGATCATCTAGTTCCAACCTGCTGCCATGGGCAGGGGCACCTTCCACTAGACCAGGTTGCTCTGAGCCCCATACAACCTGGCCTTGAACACTTGCAGGGATGGAGCAGCCACAGCTTCTCTGGGCAACCTGTTCCAGTGCCTCACCACCCTCACAGTAAAGAATTTTTTCCCAGTATCTAATCCAAACCCATTCTCAGTTTAAAGCTATTACTCCTTGTCCTATCACTACAATTCCTGATAAAGTCCCTCCTCATTATTCCTGTAGGCTCCCTTAAAGAACTGGAAGGCTGCTATAAGGTCTTTCCACAGCCTTCTCTATGTTAAGCAACCCCAGCTCTCTCAACCTTTCATCATAGAGGAGCTGCTCCAGCTCATCAGATCATCTTGGTGGCCCTCCTCTGGACCCGCTCAAGCAGGTTCACTTCCTTCTTATGCTTGGGGCCCCAGAGCTGAACACAGTATTCTGTGTAGAGTCTAATGAGAGCAGAATAGAGTGGAAGAATCACCTCCCTTGACCTGCTGCCCACGCTGCTTTTGGTGCAGCCCAGGATGAAGTTGGCTTTCTGGGCTGCAAGCGCACATTGCCTTTGTTTCTCCTTTCAGCCAGTTTGTATTTGCAGTAGTGCCATAGCTTGGTTTTGAAGTAATTTGAGAATATGCAGCTAGAGGACAAAAAAAGTCAGTGTGATACACATGTATCACTTCTATGGCACTGGGAAGTAAGCCTACTATGGCAGGTTATATACTTCGCTCCTTCCCTCTCATATTCTTAATGAAATATGTGCTAAACGTATTAAGTAGTGTATGTATGCACTCTTGCATTGACATGGGTGGACTTTGAACAAGGGGGAGAAACTATGGAGACTATCAAGTACTTGTTAATAGTAGCAACAACATATTGTCGACCAACACTAGGTACCAAAAATAAGACATTGGCAGCCCCTTCTTTGAAGAACTTAGTGTAAGAGGTTCAAGTCCTTAACAGCTCCTCACTGCCTTGTAAATGGATTGTGCTAACACATGAGTAAGCTATGGGTGGGAAAGCCAGCATTTAATATGTCCATTATTGAGCAATTTATTCTTTGTCAACATTTAGATAAGCTTTTATTCTGAATCAGTACATGGTTTTAGGGGGTTTGTTTGGTTGGTTCTGGTTGGGTTCAACAAAGGCTTCAAAAAGGCTTCACTGTAACTTAAGTTCATTTCCATTTTAAAAAACCCATAAGTTTTAACCACTTTAAGTTTGATTTCCAGATTATAATTATTAATCATCAAAATATAAACTTGTTACTAAATATTAATCCCTAAGCTTAATTTACAAACAAACCATTAAGAAAGCTCCATTTTACCTTTTATTTTTGCTAATGTTCATCACGTAAAACATTCTTGGTTCAAGATTGTTGTATACAGTTTTTGACTGTGCTTGCAAAGAATGGATCAACTTTTGGGGATTCTTTTGTATATTTGTTATTCTATCATAATGTGCTAGACTGCAAAGTTTAAACATCCTTAAATTCTCAACTAATGTCAGTCTCTTATTGAACATAGCCTAATAGTTCAATATACTTTTCTAAGTAGCAGAAAGTGTTCCTTAAAGTCTTTGAATATAAATTATAACAAGTATTCTACAGTCCATATGTTGATGTTTCTGTTTCAATCTTTTAAGATCAAAATAAGATTATAATATTTATATTATCACTAGGAAGAGCTACTGTATAACCATGGGAAAAATTAAATCATCAGTGTCAGGAAAATTAATCCACAAACACCAGAGGTTTATGTCCAAAAAGGAGACAGAGGAGTCCTGTAACTTTATTCGAATAAAGGGAGAGATCATGGGCATTTCCCATGTGATCGCTCAAATTTTTTGAGCACGCAGCCCCCTTTTTATCCTAATTTCCCGGGCACATTTCCCTATCTATTT
>VWZV01016869.1:159934-180546 GCA_013397155.1 Irena cyanogastra | reverse complement strand
AGCTCCTCCTGCTCACCTGAGCTATGTTCTGTGTGTTCACCAGAACAGTGTTTGCCCGGGGTACCTGCACTGAGGGAGCCCCGTCCTGTGCCTTTTTACATTCCCAATGAGCATCAACTGACTGCTTACGTTGTGAAATTTCATCTCTATCCATTTACAGTTTACAATTTCTTCATAGAGAAGTTTTTTTTACCTTATATTTTATTCAAACTTTCCTTGACAGTTTTAGGTAAACGCTGTCTTTGCTTATGCATCATTTACAGCTCTTCTTTAGCTTTGGGCGCAGTTCACACTCTATGATGTGTGACACTATTCCTCCTTTTTCACTGACTGGATGCTCTCGTGTTTATGAGTTTTATTTGTTTTACCTGAGACAAAAATCCACAGCCCACAGCATATATTATCACCCTGATTATTAGTTTTTGTTTACAGATAGAAGCTTGCTTTTACTATGTAAATAATGTCCTGCTCTGATGGCTGAGCCAAAACAAAATTCGCACAAGTGTTTATAAATATTTATTCCTACATCTTCCCAGGTCTTGCGTATCCTGTGCTCTGAAACACTCCTCCTAGAACATCCTGCTGCATCTTGGAAAACTTAGTGTCAGATACCCTGGGTAATCTTCATAGTTGCTGTGGTGGCAGTCTCAAGGTAGTAGTCTCAAGGGAAAAGGTAGTAGTTACCTTTTATCACAGGTTGCTTTTTTACCCTGTGTCTGATGCAGATATTGGTTTCTTAAGAAGCCTTTAACACTGCTGGGCTGATAATAAAAAAGTACTGTATCTTTCCTAAGATGACTGGGCAGAATGAGATTAGAATTGGAAGTGTGTGTGAGACAGAACTGAAATGTGATTTTTTTTTTTTTTTTTCTGATGAGCTTGTACTCCCTGGAAAACCCTTGCTAGTGTCAGGCCTGCACTGAAATATTCCACAATCACAGGACTTGGCTGCACTTCCCCCTGGCCAGTAACAAAATCTTTGCTGATGCAGTCGTCTTGATGGCACTTATGAGGAGATTAAAGGATGAGATTTCTCAGATGATTTTGCCAAGAGTGATTAAAACAAAATAGTTTTTCATTATCTTTTATATGATTTAGTGAAGATTAGAGGGAATAATCCAAATTTTTGGAGGATTTAAAAATGAACCATTCTGCTTGCAGCATTTTAGGAGATTAGAAATTTGAATCTGTGAAGATGTTCACAGCTTTGTTAAGATGCATTCAGAGTTCCCAGCTTTAGTTATTGTAAAGATACTGACAAATGATACTTTATTTTTAATTTTCTTCTCATCTCGTGGTGGAGAAGCACAATAAGATTTTCCAACATAATAATAATTAAGCATTTTTCTGTATCAGCCTTAAAATAAGATGCACCTGAAGTTCTTTTGAGCTGAGATGCACAGAAAGCTTAGAACACGATGAAGAGGGAATACAGGTCCAGGCTGATGTGCCATTTCTGTACTGGTGGTAGGGCTCAGGAGCAGGGGTCAGCCAGTGGTGGTTTTCCTTTTCTCTGAGCTCTAACTCAGAAGAATTAGAAGCTCTGAAATGTCAAAAGTTCTGAGGAAGTTTTTTTCTGAAGTTCTAAGGTTTACCTGGCTGGACCACTTGCTAAATTTAAAGGGTTTGGGTGCCAGGGGATTGAATAAAGAAACAGCTGAGGAGGTGACATCACTGCCTTTCCACGCCCTGGTTTTGCTAGAAGAATGTTAATGAATGTGTTTATTACAGCTCAAACCCCCTGAAAATGTCAGTCACGACATCTGCTTTGGTTACAGCTGCAGCTGCCTTTGCCTTTGGTTAAGCTCTGACCTGCTCTGGGCCTGTGTCCCTGCTTCCATGGCAAACTGATGGACAGCCTGCTGTGAAATCACAGCTTCCTGGGATAATCAGACAATCTTTGGGAATAACTTAAAAACCCAGTGTTAAAAGGAGCTCCTGGCACGTCCCCCTTTTAAACACTGACAGCCTTCCCGGGTGACAGCCCAGGGAAGATAAAGGGTGGGAGCACAGGGAGCTTTTGGAAATAGAGTCACAGTTATCCTTTGTTTTGAAACACTGATCTTTCCCCACTGTAACCCTGGTGCAGCTGGGAAGGGCACTGACAGCAAACGGGACGAGCTGAGCCCCAGACACTGAGGATGGGGAGGTGGGCAGAGATACCTCCTGTCCCTGGAGGCTGAGTGCCCACAAATACTGAAAACAGCACTTCTAGGTGTGAAAACACTGCTCGTGCCAGGTTTCACTGGCCTCCTGTTCAGTGTGACGTGTCTGAAACTTGTCTGAGTCTCTCTGGCGTGTCTCTGCCATGCTGTGTGTTGGTCCCAGATGTTCTCACTTGGGCCCTTTGCTGGTTTACAGTGAAAAGAAGCAGGACAAGAATGTTTGAAATGTTACAGCAGTTCCTAACACAGCACATACTTCCACCATTTGTTTCCAGGTGGTATTTAAGATGATGCAATTTTACATGCTAGAATTATCCTCTGCCAAAACAAAGATTAACAATTCTGGATTTTGTATTTTCTAAAGAAGAGTGCTCTGTGGTTACCTACCAAGGTATATTCAGTGTGCATTTCAGTCTTCTAGAGCTGTGGCCGTTTATAGTACAGGCCCCACCTGCTTTCCAGTAGAACTTCAATTCATAAATTATTTACATGCTTTTGGAAAAAACCTAGACTGCCTTATAAATTCTTTCCTCGCCTTAACTGTACCAGAATAATGGGTTTTATGAGGGCCTGGTTCTGTATCAGTCAGCTGCCATTCTTACCAGGAATTTTTATTTCGTTTATTCCACTTCCCATGTGAGCTGCAGAAATGAAATCTCATAACTCAATGTGAGCTGACCATATGTGAGGGAACAGTGGCATGTCATTGTCTGAATGTAAATGGAAGGTATTTGAAATTGTCTGACAACAATGCCTGGGATTAAAGGGATGCTGTGGAACATGGAGCACTGCCACAGTAATAAAACTGTCAGCTACAGGGCATCCTTGGGTGGTAACATTCCAAGTCACTTCTCAGAGGAGGGACATGAGTGCCCCTTAACAGCTTCAAAGCACATCTGGGGTAAGGCCCAGTAAAGGCGTGGCTCCAAAGCCTGTCCCAGTTGAGAACTCCCTCTCCAAATAAAATTCTGTTAAATGTTTAAGCAGGAGGGGTGGTTTGGGACAGGAGGTGTGTCGTGCAGCTCTCCAGCTGAAAGAAGTACAAGGAGTCAATACAAATGAGGAGTTCTCTCCTATGTATTTGGAGTCCTCATCATAGATGGAAGGGTGAGAAACTGAAGAAGTTGTTACTCTCTTGGAGTTTCAAGCACAGTTCCTGGTGACCTCTGCAGTAATCTTTGGAAGATTTAGGGTGGAAATAGGGCCAGTAGAATGTGTGATAAGTTGTACCTGTATCTAAGAGAAGCTGGTTAGGATTTTCTGTATATAAACACTGAGAGAAAACAAGGCACAGTCTTGTGTTGCTTGTTTGAGGAATATAAAGAAATACTGAACTTCATACTCTATCCACATTCCTGTCATTCCTAACGAGCCCACTCTCCCAAATTAAAGGTGCTGTGTATGTAATTTGAATATATCTTATTATAATAGAATCTTCTCCTTAGTCTTGTTAGGTTTAGCAACTGTAATTTAGATTTCAGATTTCCATCTGAAGTTAATTGTTATTCCTCCTAGTTCAGGAGAAGCTGCCAGTGGTGCCTAATGAAGAGAACTCAAGGTAAATTATGCCTCTTGTCAGTTAATTTAAATTTTGTGCTGGCATTCAGGAGAGATCTGTCTCACCCCATAAACATTATTAGCATTATGGCATTATTTATTTGGGGAAATTATTGTGTGTATGAAATAAGCTTTTTGAAGTGAAGATTTCTTCTGGCCAGACCCCATAGTGCTCTGCTTTGCTCTTACTATTTGAAAATTGTGTACTTTTGGCAGCTGTTTAAATACATGTTCCCAACATAATAATTTTCCATACACACTTTTCCCCAAAATGACAGGGATTGGGCTTAAAAAGTGTTGTTTTAGGACACAGTGGGGGAAGGAAAAAAATACTGACTGTTATACAGAGGTTAAGCAAAATCCTGGTGCAGTACAATGTGCAGAGAGAACAATTCCAATCGTGATAGCCAGCACTGGCACCATCCATGGAGCCCAGAGCCCTCTGGAAAGGAGCAGGGCTGTGTTTGCTCTGATAACACCGAGAGAATAAAAGCTGTCAGGCACCCACAGCACCCTGATCTTTCAGCAGGAGACAGGATTCTTAATGGCAAACTGCTCTGGGAGTTCCTGGGTAGTGCACTGTGCCAGCTAAATAAAATGCTGGTGTAAAGTGAAGGTGGGATCAGCCTGCAGGTTCTGTGGGAAGGATGTGTAAACTCAGCTCCTGAGGAGAACCAAGAAGACTCTGAAGAGGTGAAAAAAATCAGAAGAGGACTAGCTGAGTCATCCAGTTTTCCCAAATACACTGGAACTGTTCCATCTGCTGTGTGTGTGTCCTGGGTCAAGCTCCAGTTAGTCCTCTGGAGTCAGATTCAGCATCAGTGCAAGGTGGACATGCTTTCATTGAAGATGACAGACTCACATTCTTTCCCACACAGCTGACTTTAATCCAGCCACTCAAGTGGTTGTAGATGGTTTATGGAGTTGGTAGCAGAGTCATAAATCCAGATTAAGAGCTCTAGGTTTGCTCATACAAATTTGGTTTATGGCAGCGATGAAATGGCTCTGCCAGTGCCTTTGTAAGAGAATCCTTGTAGGGCTAATCTAACGCAGCTGCATTCCTTGTTGGAATTACCTTCTGATTTCCCGTGCTGCAGGAACAGAGCAGCTCTTGAGTGGAGAGCCAGCTCTCAGTTGTATCTGTTTATGTGCTGTGCCTTCTTGCTGTGAGTGCCCCTGTGGCTGTGGCACACCTGGCAAGTACCCCACATCCACGTGCCACCGTGCCACGGTCAGTGGCCACTGCCCAGGGCACCGGGGCTGTTGAAAGAGCTGTTCTTACATCAGCTTTATCCCCCTGGCTCTGCGTGTCCCGTGTTGGTGCCAGTGCCGTGGTGCAGCCGCTCTGGGACGAGGTGACCTGCAGCCCAACTGCAGCAGCTGTGCAGGAAAGAGAAGCTCAAGGTCCAGACTCCCTGCTGAGCTCAGTCTCCACTGCCATAACTAAGACAATGTTTTGGTGTGTAAGACCTTGAGAAGGCACTGCTGAGTTTTTCTATGCAGATCTAATTACAGCTGGCACAGCTCTGCACTCTGAAAAGTCTCCTGGTAGTTTCTCAGCCAGTAAGATAATTTCAGCCTGAACAAACAGCAAGTCAGATGAAGTTGTCCTTCTTAAAATATCCATATTGATTATGTTATCTGTAATAATAATAAATAAATAAAATACACCACTTCAAATAGAGCTAAGGGGAAAATATCACTATTCAGATATAAGGAAGCAAGTCAGAACTGGCATTAAAAATACAAAAGAAAAAGCAGAACTGAATAAAGGGTCTGATTATCCCCCAAACATTCTGCAGTACATTTGCTAATACAGAAATGCCCAACAGTGAGCTCAAGAGGCTGCTGTTGTTACTCACTTACTCACACTTGGTGTACAGGGTGTGAAGACACCAAAGCCAGCGTCGGAGCAGAATTTCCAGGCAGTTTCACTGGATGCCTTGTTGGGGTTGGTGTCTGGCAACAGAAACACAAATCACAAACTATGATTCTTTTGCACTTGTGTCTGAATAAATGCAGGTGTTTGGCAGCAGAAGCACCACAAACCCAACCACAGCGTCCCAACAGAGCAGCTTTTGTTGAGCAATGAGGAAACCTTATTCCCTCCCTGTGCAGCAGGGAGCAGCTGCAGCTGGTGCTGGAGCACTGCTGACCAGGGACATTGGGGACACAGGGACCAAACGCTCTGCCCTTCCTGTGGTGCCCAGGCCGTGCCCAGGCACCTCTGCTCTGTGCTCATGCAGAGCCTGGAGCTCTCAGAGCTCTCAGAGCCCTCAGAGCTCCGTGGATGAGGGGTAAGTGCTGGGTCCATCCAGCACTGGTGCTCTCCTCTGGCTGCTCTGCTCAGGAGCCAGGACGGTGCTTCAGCACCCAGAGTATCCGTGCTGCAAAGTCTCCTGGAGCACTTCCCACTGCCAGCACTGTCCTTGAATTGGCACTGAAATATCAGCTCACTGTGGTATTTTTGTGCTTTTAATGTTTGAGACCTAAGTCTTTGTCAGCCTTGTTCCCTGTGAGGGGGGTGAGCTCCATGGGAGCTCTCACAGGGCTGGTCTGGATTTATCACCTGACCGTGAGCACACGGGGGTGTCACTGGTGGCCATCTGTGGACCACACAGCTGTTCTGTCCTGGACTGAGCTGGGAGAGACTGGGAAGCGTTTCCAGCTGGAAAGAAATCTGTGGCTGGATGTCTTGTTCTAAGCTGCAGTGGCCAGTGAACCCCCACTGGGGCAGAAGCTCTGAACGCCTGTCCTGATGGGCCTGGGGTAGGTGCTGGTAGCCAAGTTTCATCTTGGATGGAGGTGTTCACAACTCTAACATGCAAGTATTCATTTCCTTGAACTATCACCAAACACACACTTTATCCCTTTCAAACAAAACATTGTCAACTTTTTACTGTGTCCAGCTGACAGAAATATATTTCAGTTAAATATTATATCACAACTTCCGACTTTGACCGAGTGTATTATATAACTCCAAGAATCTTGCTGCTAATTCAATATTACTATTTCACTCTGCTCTGATTTATGTTTAACAGTGTTAGATTTGAATCTCATTGTTGTTTGTCAGGAGTTAATTCTGATGATCTTGGAATTCATCTGTTCTTTGTGGTTTGGTCTCAGTGAACACCGTCATAGCAGGAAAAGGGACTGATCCCTGCAGTCTCCTTCCACAAGGACACACACCAGTGCTACAAGCCTCTCAGCAGATACGTGGTGTGGGTCACATCATGCCACTGCCTGAATTGGTAAAACAGCTGTTTTCTAATGCCTGATTATATATGCAAGTTGAAAAGAAACTGATCAGGTGGAAGAGGTATAAAATAGAATCAGCACCAGTTATCCAGATGCAACATTTCTACAGAAGTGTATGTTTTGATAAATCCTTCATAACTGAAGTGAGCAGAGGACTGAGAGGTTCTGTGAGTGAACCTTCCAGGGTTTATGGTCCTGAGTGTTCAGTGTTGGCATAACCTGCCAAGGCCAGAAGGAGTGGGAGAATGAACCATGATCCAATGACTCAAAAATCCTGTGGGCTGCAGGATTTTGTCTGTCTTAGTCCCCCCACTCCTTCAGTTTTGAAAGTTTTATTACTCTTTTTTGGAACAGCAATTGTTGTTCTGGTAGAACCAATGTGCCCACAAAACACAGCCCTGAGGCACAGCTGTGTGAAGTTACAGGGACTGACCCTTGAGGAAAGAGACTTTCCCACATTCTCATTTTGAGATATCTTGTTCCATCTTGTTCATTTTAAGAACCAAGCTACTAATAGGCATTTTGGATTTAATTCAGCCCAGGAGTGAGATTTTCTCACTCAATAAGGGTCACTATTTCGTGCTTAGTTTGGTCTGGAAGGTAGAAGCCTGTCTGGACTACAAACATTGCTTGGTGACTTGCTGATTAGTATGTATGTCAACATAAGAGACTCTGCCATTGTCTTTTTCCTTTTTTCTGCTGAAAAGACAATTATATTAATAAAATGGGTAGGAGCTGTTAGTTTGGTTTTATGTTTTTTGGTTTTTGGTTTTTTTTAAATAGGCAATCCAGCTAGCATGGCACGATCATATTTATTCAGTTTGGGCACTTTAGTTAATAATGGGGGTTTGTTTTTCAAAGGACAAATTGGGTTTAATGTATTGGAGTAAATTTCCATAAAGTCAGAAGCCCAAGGCAGCACAGCAATGTGCTGCATTTTCACATGCTCACCACATTTCCATGCACAAATCAACTTAATTGTGTGCATGTTTTTGCTTGGGGCCTTGTGCTTCTGTTTTAAAAGGAGAGAGTCTTTTACTTTGTTTTGTCTTAAAGCAGCCTTTCTTAAGAATTGGCTCTGCAGCTCGTGGTTGCTGTGGGGCAGTAGCAGAGACAGTGGGAAAAGTCAGGAATGAGACTGCGTTTATGCTCTGGGACTGTAGCAAAGCCCAAAGGTGCAATAGAGACTTGGTTCCACAAATCCACAGTGCCTTAATAGCCAGGCTGAGCTCAGGCTGCCAAAAATCTCCCCAGGTCAGCTTGCACTCCTTCTAAGAACAATCAGGAGAGAAAAGTGCAGCGAGGGCAGGTGAGAGGTGTCGAAGCAGGGATGGTGTTCCTGAGGCCAGGGTCCCTGGGAACGTAAGCAGACATTCCCAGAGCACTGAGGGCTCCCAGGGATTCCCACTCCAGTGTGGGAGGGCAGTCGGTCTCAGAGCCAGCAGAGGTGTTTGTGCTTTCTTGGCTCGGGTGAAAACAGCGGCAGAGTCCGTCCCAGCTCGTGTCTGGGGCACAGCCTGGGAAGCTGCTCCCACCCCCTGCTCAGGGCTGGGCTGGTTCATTGTCCACACCTGGAAATGGGAGTGTAAGGCTGGACGCCTGGTTTGGACTGAGTTGAGCAGTGGATAGAGCAGTGAATGGAAGGACAGACCCTGGGGGCTTCTGGAACTGCAGTGTGAGCGGTGACACCTCAGCCAGGTGAGATGGGTCCAAAAGAGCTCTGTGAGAATTAGGGAACTTGACCTGCAGACCCCTGAGTGCCTTACCTGGTAGAAAAGGCAGAGACAGATCATCCTGGCTGGGGTCCCGTTAACCCTGGGTGTCCTGCACAGTAATTCTGGGATCAAAGTTAGGCCATTTCTCTGTGCTCTCAGCTCTGTTATTGGTGCTGCTGTGGCAGTTCCTGCCCCCAGTGCACGGTGCCACACCACACTGCAGCATTCAGCAGGCTCACTCTTCTTTCTGCTCACCCTGCAGCTCAGTCAAAGCTCACCTGGGCCTTTCCTGCTGCCCTCGACCAGCCTGGAAATGACTCTGGTGGGACTTGGCTGTGGAATGGCAGGACTTAGGGAAGGAAGGGGTCAGTGCAAACCCACATCTGCTGTTACCCCAATGGCACGTGCACAGAGAGGTGGTGCTGTGGCTGTGCACACCATGGGCTCCGGCAGGCTTTAATCCCCCAGCTGTTGCCAGGGTTTGTGGGTGCTGGCAGACAAGGCTGGCTCCTGTGTGGGCTGTGGATTCCCAGTTTACTGCCAGCACTCACTCACCACTGTGCCCTGCAGCGGGTGAGTGTGGCTGAGCTCTGCCTCAGGGGAAGCGGGGCCATCCCGGGGCTGTTCCAGCCCCATCTGAGAGCGGAACTTGGCAGGCACTTTTATGAGCTGACAGAGGAAGGTAGAGGCCCATAAAGTGGTGCTGATATGTGGAGTGTGTTTCAGCAGGAGGAAGACATTCTGTTCCCGAGCCTTTGAGACATTGTGGAGAAGGAAAACACACAACTGACTTCTCAGCTTCCAGCCACGTGCACCAGTTATGGCAGTGCTGGGATGTAAATGCCAGATCTAAAATGAGAGCAGGAAGAATCCTGGAATTGTACCTGCACAGGCTGATACAATCACTGTATTTGATCTGACGGGGAAGAACTTCATGCAGACGCTAAAATAAAACCGACTCTTTCAAAGCTCCAAGAAACTGTCCCTTGGAAGAGTCAGTGCAGCTGGAGAGCCCTGTGTCCCAAGGCTCCCAGGCTGGGTGGCTGTGGAATAGCTCCAGTCTCACTGCTGGGTCACAAAGAACAGAAGTGTTGCTGTTAGGAATGGGGTCCAGCTGAGAGCAGAGCTGCTCCCTCCCAGCCCAGGGGCTGTGCTCTGTGGGACAGTGGTAGGATTAAGCATCTTGGCAGTGCAAACCTAATGTCCATGTTAGCTGGAGGAAGGAAAACTCCTTTCAGTTTTCTTCCACAGTTCATCGTTTGGCTGCCATTTGGTTGCTGGTATCAGGAGAAAACATGTTTTCCATCAGGAATAACTTTTTTTTTTCCCTGTAATGAACCACAGTATCTTTGTTATATGGTTCTGATTAATTGAGTGAGAAGTAAGACCTGTAGGATTCTTGATGATTCTTTTTCTTTCTTCTGGTATTCAGTATTTGTGTAAGAATGGCCAGTTGCCAGCTTAGCTGGTTGTATAGGGGTGAAGAACAGTTTGCATGCTGGGTGTGTACATGTTACATTTGGGGTTGGTATTAATCCTGAATTTGCTGTTCATGGAAAGCTCATTGGTGTGGCTGCTAAAATCTGCAGTACACTGAGCAGTCACTTACACCCAGTACCCACCTTGGGCTGGCAGCATGCCTGCATGGATCGAGCCAGAAATGGAGGAATTCCACCAGGATTCAGGCAGAGAATTGTTTAAATTGTGGAGAGATTGAGTTGGGACGACTGCAAGGTAATTTCTAAATTTGTTCTCAGATTCCAAAATCTAAATTTGTCCCTGAGTCCCACAGGTGACACCAGGTTTTGCTGTTCTGTCTTCCCACTGCCAGTGGCATCTCCAGTGGCTCCAGGGGGGCTTTTCATGATTGGGAACTGGTGATCTCACCACGTATGGCTGAGGTGACTGTTCCCCTTCCTGCCCCCTCTCTGTCCCTCCTGTGCTCTCTGACTCCAAAGGCTGTGAATTCTCCCTGGCTCCCCCATGTTCTCCTTCAGCCTCCTCCAGTGCTGCTTTTCCTCGTGCTTTGCTCTCCCTTTGTCTCCATTTCCATGTCCTGAGCAAGCTCCCATCCCTGCTGCTGTTCCTGTTTATACAAGCTGCTTCACGTGAAGGAATTTAAGATGTTGTTTAGCCAAACTGTCTCACTGCACGTTTTAATTCTCCAGATTTATGATAGAGCAGCTGTGGCTGAATCCCATTTGAAAAGCTTTTGGGACTTTTTCCTATAAGTGTGAAATGATATAAAACCTTGGAAGGGGTGAAAGATTTTATCTAAAGCAGTAACAGTAAAATCTGTTTCTGTTTGGGCTGTTTGTAATACAGGATTGATGCATTCTTTCACCAGGAAACTTTCACCTATACATAATTTTAAGCCCAGTTGCCATATGGATTGGGGTCTCCCTAAAAAGTCCCCACAGTGCTGTTGTTCACCAGAAATGATGCCTGAATATTTTAGAATTCAGGGGAAGTGGGGCACCACGTGCAGCTTAGCCAACATGCCAAGCAGGTCTGAGTGGGAGGGAACACAGATTGTTCACATGTACAAAAGCAGTCACAGTCTGATCAAGTCACTCAGTGCTGAATTCTGCCCTCAAAGGAGAAGGAAAGGAAGGAAATTCCAGGACTGACACTGCAGGCAGATTTGCTGTACAGGAGGGTTTGGGTTTGTGTTCCCTTGGCTAGGGAAGCAGCCTGGTGGCATCCAAAATGACTCAGGTCACAACTCAGAGACCTGTAGGCCATTCCTGTGTTGTCTTCCTGTACCAGCTACAAAATCCATGGGATGCTGTCCTCTTAGGTGGCAACAGACAATTCATCTCTGAGGAGGATCTCAGTTTGAGTTTCTCTTCTAGGCTGCTCTCCTCTGCTTGTCACTGTGGGGACTGAGGCCACAGGATTGGACTGGTGTCACTGATCTAATCCTCACCGTGCAGGGATACTCTGTTCAAGCTGAGTACAAAAATGTACTTTTCCTTTCCTTTCTTTGCACTCTACAGTGGAATTAGGGAAAGAAAAGGAAAAGGACTGTGTACAAATTAAGTGTAAAGAGAGTGTGAAAAGAAACAAATCTCCATGGCTTCTTCAATGTGATTTTACAGAAAATGCAGGAATGTTTCCCCATGGATTTGCATCTGATGCATTTCTTCTTTCTGTGTAAGGAAATGTTTAAAAACCCAGAAGCTTTAAATAATAAAAGAGGAAGACATTCCTACTGGGGCTGAGGAGAGCAGTCCCAATTTAACTAATGTAACTGTACATTCACTCTGGACCTTTGTCAACACACATTAAAAATACCTCATCAGTTTAACCCATTTCCCTCTCTAGGAGAATCCTGGGAGATGATTGCTGCTGAGTGAATGAGGAGCCACAGCCAGGCTGGGAAAGGAAGCTCTCAGTGTTTCATTTCCCTGTTGCATAATGCCCTGTGTGACTCGGGCTGTCTCAGCACACCTCTGACCAGTCAGTGGCACCCTGGCAGTGAAATGGGGCTCCTCTGTTTTTGCCAAGAGAATTAATCCTGATTTGCATAATGCTTCCAACTTTCACCATACAGAATTGTGGCTGATGAAGTTGATGCATTTGATGTACCCCTGAACAAAGAAAAAATTAAGATTATGTATATTTTTTTATCCTGCAGTAAGAAACTGTACTTATACTAGTTTCTATCACTGCAATGGGACATTTTAGGAGAATAACTTGGTTTAATGGGCCTTAGTTATCTCATATATTCATTACTACGGAGACTGGATTTTGATGAAATAGTATTTTTCTTCCTATAAATCAGGCTTTGTAGCAGTGGTCATGCAATGCCTCACTGTCCCATCTGCTTTTCAATAATCAAAATTTTGATTAATTTAGATTTGTTTGCATTGGTTAAAATTAAGTTTGATTCCTTTAGTGCCTTTATTTTACATTTGGCAGAGTCCAGTAACATGAATGGATTTGCTTGATTCGTGATTGATTTTGGAACGTCAGATGTAAACAAGTGAAGGCAGAAATGCTAGGAGGGGTGAGGCTGCAGCACCAGGAAAAGGGGGATTTGTGGAAGCCCCCAGAGCAGCAGCTGATGGAAAGGCTGTGGTTAAGTTGAGGCACTGCTATTGTATCATGACTGACAGCCCCAGCCTGCTCAATGTACGTAGGAAGGATTTATTCACAAACTGTGCCCCAGGTGAAGGAGAAGCCTGATCCTGGTGCCAGGAGCCTGCCCAGGTGTCAGGTGCTCTATAGGGGCTCAGTGCATCCCAGCAGGGCTGAGCTGCCAGGGATGGGGGCTCTGCCAGGGATGGGGGCTCTCCCAGGGACAGGGGCTCTGCCAGGAACAGGGCTCTGCCAGGGATGGGGGCTCTGCCAGGGATGGGGGCTCTGCCAGGGATGGGCTCTCCCAGGGACAGGGCTCTGCCGGGGATGGGGGCTCTGCCAGGGATGGGGGCTCTCCCAGGACACCCTCTGGAACCCCCCCAGCCTTCAGCTGGCAGAAGGAAAGAGGTGGGCACGGTAAGCAGAGGAAGTGGCTCGGGATGCCTGCAATAGTTCTGTGTGGGGAGGTTCAGGTGTCCCACCCCACGAGGAGCCAGCTGAGCCTGTAGCTCTTCCCAGGAGACAGCTCAGGTCTTCTCCCAGGGTGTGTAAGCTGCCCCACACGAAACCCATGGATCCTTGGGATGGAGGCTCTTGATGAGGAGTGCTAAGGGAGAAGTTTTCTTGGTTTTCCTTGTCCTGTGAATCTGTATTTGATCCAGGTACCTGCGCTGGGCTTCGGGACACGTGGGTGTCCCTGAGCTGGCAGAGGGGCTGGTGCCAGCAGGATTGGGCTGGAAGTTGTATGGCCTCTCTGCACTCCTTGCCCATTTTCTGGAGGGAGATTGGGATGGAGCCACTAAACCAGTCCTGTAAACAACAGTGCACTTCAGAATGAGAGATGTGTTCGCTAAACTGGGAAGGTGAAGCGTGTTCCTTGTGAGCACTCACCAGCAAGAGTTTCACAGTGGGAAGTGACACTTGTGGCTGCTCCTCACTGGTATTCCAGCCCTGCCAGGCCTGATGGGCTCAGCAGCCAGCACAGGAGCTCAGGGTGCCAGAGCCACCCTGCCAAACAGCCCAGGACTGGGATGAACTGCTGCCTGCACCCTCCTGCAGCGCAGACTCTGCTCCAGTCCTGCATTGGAAGGGTTCCCTGAGCCACTGGTGGGTTCTGGGCAGGCCTTGCTCTTGCTCTGTCACCGTTTTCAGCTGCACGTTTGCCTAGGGAGGTGCTGCACTCTGAGTGAAAATAATTATCAAAGACTGGGGAGAGCTTTAATTTCAGGCCATTTCTTTTAAAAGAATTAGCAGCAGTGTGATTTCTGTGAGTTTTAGGGAAAGTTATGATACACTTGTGGGATTGACTCCTGAATTTGATGGACTGTCACACAAGGATCAAATCAAGCTGAAAGAAATTGTAGTTGTAGCTGTCATGTGGAGTATGACAGCTGTAACTGCAGAGAGGGATGATCCAAATGGCTTGCCTTCAAACCCCTTCATTTTCCTGCTCACTTTAATCTGTTTGGACAATCTCAGGTCATCTGCTTTGCTACCTGCCACAATTACCTGTCATGGAAAATCTAGAGTCAATTTTACAGGGGGAGCAGCATTCCCAAAATATCTTAGTGTTGTTCCAGTGTACGTGGAAGAATCCCCGGAAAAAAAATAGATCTTTTGTTCTCTTGGCAGTTCTTTATGAAAAGTTTGAGCTTGCTCACTGACAGGGTTTAAATGATGTCTGTTTATGCAGCATTTGTATCAGAAGGGATTTACACAGAGAATGTCCCCAGGTGGGATGGACACAAATGCCTTTTTGTGCTGGAGTCTATTGTTTAGTCCCTTTCCTTTGAATGCTTTATCCCTGGATCCCTGACATTCCACATCTGTGGGCCAGTGTGCAGCCAGGCTCACTGTGGAGGGGAACATGCAGATGGATCTGACATCCCTGGGGGATCAGGATTGCAGGGATGCAGCCTCTGTCACCGAGCACACCCTCAAAACAGTTCAGTGAACTTGAGTATTGAGATGTCTTGGAACAATCTTGGGCACTTTGCTTTCTTCCAGCATCATTCCATTCTTGTGAAGGGGCTGGCTGAAGGGGGCAGGAGGATGAAAAAGCAAGGAGAACTTTTGCAGGAACAATATTCATACATTCAGTGGCAGACGAGATTGTCACAGAACATTCAAAGGCACATTTCTGCCTGATTTTCCTGTTATTAGTGAAGCCAAAATAATTTCTAGTTTCATTTCTAATAGTGGTTATAAGGAATGGACCGGATTCCTGTTATTGGGGTATTTTTATACCTCCCCAAACAGAGCTCTAAGTGGGTGCAAATTACCTCTGTAATTCACAGGTGTAAGTATCTGCATCCCATTATCAGAAATATTTAAGAGAAGAGTTGGTGGAGAAGCACTTGCCTAAGCAGGGCTCACTGCAAATTAATTATTCCCAAACTTATACTTTTTTTTTTTCTTTCTCCCTCCTTCTAGAAAACAGTGGAGAGAAGCTGATGCTAAAGAAATGTTGATTTCTCAGCCCCGGAGACTTGAACTGTGCTTCGGTGAGTGTTTCCCTCCCAGTTCAGTCCACATGCCTCAGCTGGAACTGTCAGTCTGGGTGGAATCTCTGCTTAGAGCCCTTAAGGCCTTGTTAGCTTGTACTCAACACTTCCTCAAACAGGTTAAGATCAAAAGGAGCTGAAATTGCCTCGTTTGATGTGTGAGTGAAACCCTGAGCAGCCTGTGCTGTGACACACGGGGTTTGTGAGCACCCAGGGTGCTGTGCCCGTGCCAGGGACCAGAGTGGCAGCTCTGCCTGCTCTGCCCAGGGACAGCCATTCCTGGCAGCTGGCACCTGCCACAACTCAAACCAAAGGCAGGTCATCCTGTTTTCAAACCGTGCACATTCTCCTGCTCCAGCCCCCACGTGCGTGCACGTTCCCGAAGGAATCTCTGTCTGAAGGAGCACTGCTTTGCAGCAGCACGGCATGTTTAATGCAGGCAGTGCCACACGGACATGGGCAGGCTGCATGAGCGGCCTTGTGCTGAGGCTGGCCCTTGTGCAGAGCTGGTCCTGCTCGGGGTGGGTGNGTCCTGCTGTGGGTGGGTGCTGGGGGCTCTGGTCCTGCTGTGGGTGGGTGCTGGGGGCTCTGGTCCTGCTGTGGGTGGGTGCTGGGGGCTCTGGTCCTGCTGTGGGTGGGTGCTGGGGGCTCTGGTCCTGCTGTGGGTGGGTGCTGGGGGCTCTGGTCCTGCTGTGGGTGGGTGCTGGGGGCTCTGGTCCTGCTGTGGGTGGGTGCTGGGGGCTCTGGTCCTGCTGTGGGTGGGTGCTGGGGGCTCTGGTCCTGCTGTGGGTGGGTGCTGGGGGCTCTGGTCCTGCTGTGGGTGGGTGCTGGGGATGCTCTGGTCCTGCTCCAGGCTCTGTTCCCCAGGGCTGTGGCTGCACCGGGGCGATGCAGGGCAGCTCCAGCTTTGTCCACAGGAGCGAGAGGGTGTCCTTTGCAAGGACTGGCCGCACAGGAGGGGAGCCCGAAGGACAAGTGCAGTGCGGGTTTGTGGCTGTTTCCGGGTGGGGCGGGCTGAGCTGGGTTCCCAGCAGAAGGCAGCTCAGAGACATCATTCTGTCTGTGCTGTCGGTAGGGCTGGCCGAGGTCATCGAGCCTCGTGTCTGCCCCGTTTGGAGCTGGGCAGAATCTGAGAGAACAGCAGATAACACACGATTGTCATCAGCAATTTTCCAGCCCGGGTCAATGGACAGCTCACAGTGAGGAAGGCTGACTAGCACTGCTCTCATTCCCAGTGGAGAATAAACTCAGGTAGCCAAGATGGCCATGGGGGGAGGAATTCTTGTCTTCCCTATCACCTGCACAGAAAGGCACATCCAGCTGTTCCAAATGGCAATATCCCACTTAGAAGTGTTGCCAACAGCAGTGGGGTAGTTCTTCAGAAATGATGGGTTATTAAATTATAATAAAAGGATTACAGAGCTTTCTCTTCCTTACAGGCAGGAATGAATTAATGCCTGTAAGTTCTGGTAGCCAGGGATGATAAAGATACAGAACCACAGATCTTTATTAATGTTGCTGCACACAGAGGTTGCCTATCTGAACTTGTAATATCCCAGCTGGTGTGGGCATACAGTTACAAAGAAGGGGCAGACAGAGTAAATTCTATTCTGTGAAAGATGACCAGAACCCGAGGACAGTTTTCCAGGTGAGCTGTGTTACAGACAGGCTTGAAAGACAGAGTTCTAGAAATACCAGGAAGGTGAGAAAAGCTACTCCAGTGAGTCAGTCCTGTGAGCTTCTACTGAAAACTGATTTTTTTTCGCTTTGGAAATGAACTCTGAGATGCTACTTCTGCATCTTAAGTGTCCAGTGAACCTGGACAGTGAACACAACTGAGGTTTTGGTTCAGCCCTTGTTCATGTCTGGTTCAGTCAGACTCCCACAGAATTTTGTGAGAAAAAATGAGTGATAAAGTGTCATAAAAACTGGGGTGTGCATGCACCACAGACAGAGATCTGTTCTGTCTGAGCCAAACTGCACAAGTCCCTGTAGCTTCTGAGACACTCCAGAGCAGTGTGAAGGGATTCCATGGAATACTGACCAAGTGGTTTACATTACTTTTATTCTTCACACTCCAGGGCTTGAAACTCAGATGAAAGCCAGGTAGAATCTGGCTTTGGGAGGTCAAAAAGAAAACTAGGTCTTACCTTCTGGCTGGTCAGCAAAGGTCTGTGGAAGAGAGGGATTACAGTTCTGTCACCTGGCCTTTAGGGCCTCCTGCAGGCACCCATAAGGGCTGTGGGAGTGAATGCAGGGAGCTGGATGACACTGTCCAGCCAGAGCATTTATGTCTGAACTGATTCCCACATGGAAATTCGCCTGAGTTCCTTTTTTCCAAGACTGCCCTCCTGGGAGAAGTCACGGCAGTGTCTGATCATGCTGACCTGACCTTGTGCACCTTCACCCTGCAGCCCCTCCTGTTGTGACAGCAGTGGGGAAGGGCTTTGAGACATCGTTTTCCCTTGAGTGTCACTGTCCTGCTCTTTATCCTTTCCCCGTTCTGGGGCAGTGTGATACTGAGTTGCACTGGACCATGGCCTGTGAGAAGGAGTTAAATCAGCTGGCTCCTGCCTGGAATGTGGGCTGTGCAGCTCCTCTCCCCCACGTTCTGCCTGTGCTCTTTATTTCTGCTTGCAGGGTTTTTGCTCAGCAGCATTGCTGAGTGTCCTGTGCTGCTTTCAGCTCCAGCTGCTCCCATCTGCACAGGGGGGTACAATTCTGTCTGTGCTGCTCTCCTGAAACAGCAAATTTTAGTGTAAATAAATTCCCACGTGAGAAGCACACGAGAGAGAAGGACTTGGAGCAAGTACAAGTAGGGAGGTCTTTGCTGTCCCCAAAAATTCCTGAAAGCTCTCAGGGGTTGCCTTTTTACAGCAAACACTGCTGAAAACTGGGAAATTCTTGACAAGAACAACTCCACAGACCCCCTGGAAGTGCCCGTGGACCACTGATGCTCTACAAAGAATTGAGAGAACTTCACTGGGTGGCCATTACTGCAAATGAGGAGGGATTATCTATTGCCTCAGTTTGGGTGAACTTTAATTTCTTAGCACAGAACGCACAGTTTAAAAGATAAATTCTGGGAGAAGCTTTCAATCTATACATTAACCTTGATCTAATTAGAGCATTTTGTATATTTGAGATTTAAGTTAGACGTAATTTAATAACACAGCTTAGAATATCATTTGATATCAAAGATGCAGAGTCTTTGAATCTTTTCTCATCCTTTTAAATCTCTTCAAGCCCTTATCAGTGCTCTAGCATTCTTTTAGGACTAGGTAGAAGCACATACAGAAATTTACAATGTTTTATTAGAAATGATTGCTTGTTTCCGTAATGAAATGTAAAAAAGGTAACAGAGTGGCCTAAAAGTAGGTGAAAGACTGTAATATTCCCTGTTAAAAATAATAAACACACTGAGTCATTAAGGGCTATGTGAGTTCATCACGTGGAGATTAGACAAGAAAAATGCTGACTGAGTTCCAGAGGCAGGTACTCCAGCTCTCCAGAGGGCAGAGGTATTTTAGACAGAGGGGTTTTTCTTACTTCTGAAGGACTTTGTCTGTGTCACTGCTTCTGCTGAGTCCTTTCCATGCAGTATAAAACTATGACGTGCTGTGCAACAAATGAAAAATGCACAGGAAATGTGAATTTTAAAGAAGTCTCTTCTACTATCCAGGCTTATTTCATTTCTTGTTCAAACTTGATTTTGCCACAAACCCCTGTCTGTTCTGGGTTCCCAAGCACAGGGCAGAGTCCCTGGCAGTTGTGCTCAGGAGACACGAGAGGGCTCAGAGGCCTCTCTGGTTCACCTGGCTTTAGGGGTGTCCATCCCCTGGCACTCGAAGCTGCTTCCCCTGCTCAGAGCCCTTGGCCACGGGGAGGGAAGAGAGATCCTCCAGGACACTGCTCTCCTGAAACAAGGGGAGTGCATTTAAAACAAACACCTTTTTATGTGGCTAAACTCCCCCGACTGCCTCCAGACCGTGCACAGTACAGGCATCTCTGCCTTGGCTGAGAGGGTTTTTTGAGAATCGACTTCACAAATTGGTTTTGTTTTGCTCTTGCTGTGGGGGATCAGTAGGAATGCCACAATGGAACAAAAGGAAACTCTCCTCTAGCCAAACTTTGCTCTCCCAACCCTGTAAACCACTCAGGCCAATTCACAAGCAGCAGCAGAACTGAGATAAAATGTTTTAACTCCAGAGATCCCTGAAGTATTGATCTGTGGGCACGGTTAGGGAGGCTGAAAGTGGTTCACTGATGCAGGCATAGGTCAGTGCTCCACTTCAGGTGCTGCAGCTCAAAGCACACCTGGGTGAGCATGTTCCCAGCAGTGCCACCCCATCCCAGAGCCACGGGCACAGCCAGCCTGGCTCTGCTTCACTAACAGGGCAAGGGAAAACATCATGAGACCCATTACTCAACAGAGCCTGCAATCCAAGTAATGTGTCACAGTAGGTGTGTCATAGTGTCACCCCTGCTGCACAGGGGATGGGAGGGAGCTCAGCCTGCCCTCTTGGCTCCATCTTGAGATGGAACCTCAGTGAATGATCTCCTTAGCTGGGGATGCAGAAAACAGGTTGAGTGTCACATTTTCACTGATCAGGCAACTGAAAGGGAAGGTGTAGGCACTGTATCTTCACTTGCTTATCCTTCCTATAAAAACATGAAAAAAAGAGAAAGAAACCCTTTGATTAGGCTCTTCTGCATCTGAGTGTAGTCCTTAATTTTCCCATTCCATTTTTAGGGATTTCCCCTTTACCTAACTCTGTATAATGGGGCTCTGAGGAATTAGATGGTTTTTTCACTCTCTACCAATCTTGTATAAGTTTGATTTTTGATACTTTGAATATTCAGGTACAGAAGACTCAGAGTAAAGTTCAGGTCCTGCCTGAATGCCATCAAGGTATCAGGGAAGACAGCAAGTGTACAGGACAGTGCAGAGCCCATGTGGTGGTGGCAAAACACCTCAGGGTGACCCACAGGAGAACAGCTAGAGCCAGGTCCAGAGCTGTTCAAGTTCTTTCCTTTGCCACTCACTCACGTTTGGAGATCACAGAAGTATCTCACCGGGCAGAGAAGCTACCCTTGGAAGCAGCTCTAGTAACGCAGCAGCAGCAGCAGGAGTCCTGCTGGGCTCGGGCTCCGCGTGCTGTGCTGCGTGTCCGTGTCCCTGTCCCTGTCCGTGTGTCCCCGTCCCTGTCTGTGTCCCTGTCCCTGTCCGTGTGTCCCTGTCTGTGTCCCTGTCCCTGTCTGTGTCCCTGTCCCTGTCCGTGTGTCCCCGTCCCTGTCTGTGTCCCTGTCCCTGTCCGTGTGTCCCTGTC